>ML831247.1:17683-37375 GCA_009831015.1 Picea engelmannii
TTTGTATTTTAAGTTTTTTTACAACAGCCATCCTTGAAGGTCTTCAAATGAGTGCTAACATACAAAGAAGAGCCAATAGAAAATTTGATTGACATTGGGTTAATTAAGGGTTGTGAGTATATGTCGGCATATCAAAAATTAATTGTGAAATTTGTAAGTATAATCTATCATTTTATAATTAATGAAACAAAAATAATACTTTATATTAAATCTATGATTTATTATGGGGTATAAAACTTGTAGGAAACAAAGTATGGAACTGAGCCAACAAAAGAATTGTTAAAACAAGGCATGATATTTGATTTTGAACATATGTGTATGATTCATGAGTCAATTCTTGCTTTGGAGGTACGTCGCTTTTCAATTTATATTCATGTATATTATTTATTTCAATTTTCATTATTCTCACCAATGTAGATAGACTCATTACAGTTTATTTTTATGTGTGTAGACGAAACTTTAAGAAGAACAAAACAAACGAGACAAACAACCAAACATTCAACAAATAACCCAAGGCATGGAAGTCGCTCAAGCACTAACAACACTTCCAGTGAAGAATGATGACCAATATATTTGGATATCAATGCAAGCTACAATTGTAGTTTTTTTTTAAATAATTGTCCATGAAAATCAAACATTTTTGTTTAATGTAATGAACATAGTGTCACAATTGAAAGACGAGGGATTGCCAATAAGTGTCTCATTTGGTATGACAAAGACCCTCTTATTCATATAATAAAATATGTTTTATTTTATTCTATTATGTTGTCCAATGTCATTGTGAAATGTTATATCGTTTATTAAATGTATGGATGCCTAAATATTAAAATGAAGAGATGCAAAATGATATAACAAATTAATCCAAACATCATATTCAAATTCACTAATCAAAATATAAGATATATGTAATTTTTTTTATAAATAATGGAATTAAAAAATAACAATAATTGCACTATCACAAGTCGATGTTTCTTGGTGTATTTTAATTATTAATATCATTGATGCGTTTAATATTAGAACTCATCAATGCATTTCATATGAAATTTGCACCGAAGCTTTTATGTAATCAATTAGCATTTGTTTCAATATTAATTTAATACCACAAAATTATATTAAAAATTTGGCCATCGATGCGTTAATCTTATATGAAGCATGGGTGTGTATGTGTTATTGATACACACCAGTGCTATTATATTATTGATAAGCATTGGGGCTTGTTTGTTACTCCAAAGCACCAGTGCTTTCGATTTTTAATGCACCTGGGCGTTTTTCCCTGTAACTCACCGGCGCATATTATTTTATACAACATCAATGCCTTCTTATTAATAACACATCGGTGCGTTCTATGCAGAAATCTCAGGTGCTTAATTACTTTTAATTTTCCCAATCCGTTTTAATATTAAATCCATGTTTTTTATAAGACAAACACCCTGATGCTTAAGTATTTTACTGCCCCAATGCTTTCATATTTTACTACCTCAGTGCTTGACGTTAAGTGTACAACACCGATGTTATAGGTGTATGTACACACCGGTGCTTTTGCCTTATACAAACACACGGATTTTTAAACATCCGCTAACACCTCCAACCACCCAGATTTTTTTAGTTATAATCAACTTTCGTCATATAGTATCTGCAAAAACATCTGCTATAAAAAAACAGATGTTGTAGCATAGGTTTTTTTGACAATTTTTTCCAATTGTGTAACACTAGAAACCTTCGCTAAAAGTTATTTTTCTTGTAGTGAGGAAAAGTGTGATGAACCACCAAAACCTAAGGTTCCAACACTTCAACTAGCTTAATTATGCTTATCTTGATATTTTTTAGGCTCAAACACGATATTATATAGCAATTTCATTACAATAATCTCTAATTGAGCAATTCTCACTACCTCCATGCCATAAACCAACTATAAAGGAGCTTTCCCTGTATCCCTCTTAGTGTTGATCTTGTCTACCCGCATGGCATATATGAGATATGAATCCCATGATCTTTTGTTGTCTGAAATGGTCTTCTTGACAATCTTCATGAGATTATTATTGAGGACTCATCTTGTCCATTTTCCAAAGGGTAGTATGTGGATGAATCACCTAGGATGACATAGTATTTCTAGCAAAATGTTATCATCCCTAATCAAAAGAAACTCTTGGTATTGTATGTAATTATTTTTGCAGGGAAACTAAACCTAGACACGATGTTTTCTTCAAGGAATTTGATGACAACCTAGTCAATAGAATGTCTAGTGGGGATGGCTTACTCATTTGGTAAAATAATCAATGGATGTGATGATCCATTTATGTTGGCCACTAAATGGTGGGTGTATCTCACCTATGAAATCAAGACCACGTTGTTGGAAAGGGGCTTCTACTTGACCTAGCATTAGGGGTAAGGAAATGATTTTATGTCTTCCGACAAAAAATTGGCACTCATGGTTGACCCTAAAAAATTTATGGACATCAAAGAATAGGGTGGGCCAGAAATATCCAGACCTGAATATTTCGTGAGCTATAGCTTTGGCTACAAAATGGCCTCCAAATATCCCTTGATGCATGTATTTGATCAACAAATTTTCCTCTTCTTCTAGCATACATCTAAGCAACAATCCATTTGGTTTTCTCCATTGTAGTTGAGCCCCAACAATATAGTACTTAGTTTCTGTAAATCTCCAAAATATCCCATGGGAGTCGTCTATTCCCTCAAGACAAAGGCTTGTGTCTAGTAGATATGATATATCGCATAACCGTGGGGATCTTTTATAGAAAGCCTCAATATTTGATCCCTGTTATGTTTCTTGGTCTCTTGTCTCCTTAACTTCTATTGCATTTATGCCCACTTCTTGTAAGTTAGTTTCAACCATCTATTTTTCTATCCCTTCACCATTAATTAGATTGGTAGTTTTGATCATCATGTCATACTCTTGAATCTTTTTGGTCCACTTCCCTCTTTTTCCATTTTCTTCTAGATAGCAAAGTATGTCCTTGACTGAAATATGTGGAATGCCAAGAAACTATATGGGACTATAATACATATTCTCTAAATGATTTAGGGATTTAACCAGAGTGTAGGTATGTTTTCCATGATTTTGTACTTCATCTCTACATCTTTGAGGGATATGTTGAAAAAAACAATTGGTTTTTCATGTCCCTCATCATTCTTATGTAGGACTACAACAATAGTGTGCTCAGAAGAAAAAGGGAAAATATTAAGTATTTCTTGTAGTGAGGGCTCATTATCATAGGGGTTTCTCCGATATATTTCTTTAGTGTTGAGAAATAATCTTTAGCTAGCCACCCCATTTGATCTCATTGCCCGTTTTTAGCATTCCGGACATTTACTTGGTGAGCTTGGAAAAATTTGGTATGAATATCCAGAGAAAATCAATTCTCCCAAAAAATGATTGGAGAGCCTTCTTATGTCTGGATAGGGAGATAGTATTTATTCCTTCCACCATATCCAAATTTATTTTGACCCCTTGTGTAGCTACTATATGCCCTAATCATTTGCCTTCTATCTTCCCAAAAAAACATTTCTTGGGATTGAGGGATATGCCAAATTTTCTGCACCTCTCAAAAACTTGCCTTAGATGTTCAAGATGATCAACAATTCTTCTTGAGTAGAAAATCAAGTCATAAAGATATATCACAATGAAAACATCCTTGATATCAACAAATGTGTAATCCATAGCTCTATGAAAAGTAGCCCTAGCATTTACTAACTTGAAAGACATCCTCACATATGTGAATGTAACCCACTGAGTGGTCAAAGTAATCTTCAGTACGTCCAGTGGGCCCATTTTGATCTTATTTTCTTCTAAGAGATACAAATTGTTCTTCTTAACCCAAAAAAATGCTCTAATACCACTTGTTATGTTCTCTTATAAAATTAAAAAAAAATACTTAAAAATAACATGTAAATCTACACAACAACAAAAAAAAAAAACACTTTACAATAATTTTTATATATGGAAGAAGTTTTATATGAAAGGATAAACTCCATTCACTTATCTCTTTAAAGATGCAGCTTTCAAATAAACAATACTACAAAAACACTTTACAATAATTTTTATATATGGAAGAAGTTTTATATGAAAAGATAAACTCCATTCACTTGTCTCATTCACTTGTCTCTTTAAAGATGCAACTTTCAAATAAACAATACTACAATACAATAATACCAAATTGAATAACTAAATAACCTAGGAAAATAAAAATAAAAAATACATAAAAATAAATTCACATTAGACGAACTGAATGGCAAACGTTGAAACCAAATGAATCCACACACAAGAATGAATCTTGCACATTTTTATGTATTAATACATCTTTCAAAACTAAGGCACGTTTAAAAGTTGCATATATGATGTGTTTTTGAGTGTGCAATATACATATGGGTTTCATAAATTATTTTAATATCAACCTATTTTATATTAGGTTGTTAAATTTTTTTTTTCACAGAAAATTTTATTTTATATTTATATTGAAATATAATTTGTTCACATATCAGATTTTTATATCAATAGTTTTTTTAGGATTTCTTAAATTGTTTTATCACAAAACTATTTTGTAGGTTCAATATCCCCTTAGAAACTTTTACTAACTCTAAGAGAACTACAATTGCATTAGCATGAAGAAAGCAACATATTACCCAATCATAATACTACTTTATCGCGCAACTGTTTGGGTTCACTTCAATAATCGTGCGCGGGCAACGGTTCGTGGGTTGGTTTGTGGGTTGGCTCCGGGGCGATCATGAACAGCTCGTAGACAACGCCAGCCAGAGCGCCTCCGAGGAGGGGTCCTACCCAGTATATCCAGTGGTTCTCCCACGACCAGCTCACCAGCGCCGGTCCGAACGCCCTCGCCGGGTTCATCGACGCCCCGTCGAAGGCCCCGCCGGCCAATATGTTGGCACCCACGATGAATCCAATGCAGATCGGGGCGATGGTGCCCAGGCTACCCTTCTTCGGGTCGATCGCCGTGGCGTACACCGTGTAAACGAGGCCGAACGTCATCACGATCTCAAACACCAGAGCGTTGCCCACCCCCATGCCGGAAGACAGCGAGAACGCCGACGTGGACTGCACAATGCCACGATCACCGAAACTCAGAAACCAGAGCAAACACAAAAGAAAGAAATTAAGCTACGAATTAAATGAGGCGAAAATAATTGGCTGACCAGGCCCCCGGTGGTGAACTTGAGCAACAAGCAAGCAACGGTGGCGCCGATGAGCTGTGCAAGCCAGTAGACGATACCCCTCAGAAGCGTGATGTGCCCTCCAACGAGAGCACCGAAGGTGACTGCGGGGTTAACGTGGCCACCGGAGTTGTTGGCGCCCACGGCCACTGCCACAAAGAGTCCTAGACCATGCGCCAAAGCCACGGCCACCAACCCGGCCGGTGTTGTCGAACCGTTGCTCGTAATCTTGGCTGCAACAAAATAACGCTCATTGAACATTAACAACAAGATTAGACTAGTGAATCTTACAAGAAAATATAAATGAATTGTTGTCTGTAAAATGTATTACCGAAAGCAATGCCAGATCCTTCGCCGGCGAAGACGAAGATGAGCGTCGAAATACCCTCTGCGAGGGCGGCCTTTAGGGCGTCCGGGTGGATGACCTCCCCCGGCCTCCCCACTGCAAGTCCCCGGAACGGCATTGTGAACTCTAACCAGGAAACGTGTGAACTCTGTAATCTCCAAAATATTCCAACGCCTCACCTGTTTTCTTTCTTTGCATCAACTTCATCACACGATTTACTTATATTGCCACCCAAGTGTCCTGCATACAGAGCTCCCGCCCTCGGGTGGCGAGCCCTCGGGTGGCAACCGACCCGAGAGCTCCACGTGGAATATTTCTCTTATCCACGTCATCATTCGAGAAATATTCCACGTGAGTACGGAAAAGCTTAATGCGCCACCTGTTCCCCCTTGGGAACCTTTGTTAGTACGCCAATATTTTTAATTTAATTATTTAGAAATTGGTGTGACTTGTATATTTAGTTTCGAGCATACGTGTCGGCATCACATACAAAATTCCATCATATCACAGTCTTTGCATAGTCAAGGACAGTGTCGATCAATCTAACGCACGTAAAATCGATTTCGGGGGCATCTTTTTTTTTCAATTCTAACGTACTAAGACAGCGAGAACATCTTACAACTGTAATCTTCTTAGAAAGCGGATATTATATTAATCAAGTATAGTTTGATGTCGGAGAAGAGAGCTCGGAGCTCGGCTTTAATGGTGATATGACAGCACTGGGGTTTTATTGGAATTGGAGCTCGGCGTTAAATGGAGAAGTTACCGCCTCACCACAAAATGGTGAACCCACTATTCACTATAGTTATGGTTAGCCTACATCGGCCATCAGATCCACATCCGTCGTTACCTCTTACACTATAGGACCCTCCACCTGGTGTTCACTGGCTCCATGAACTGACTTCTTTTCCACCTTAAAATCTTCTCTGCCACACTCTGTACTCCTACCTGTCGGGCAAACTTAACACTCTCCTACAGATTTGACATTATTTGTTTATTCTTTAATTCTTACATAGGGTATTTCACCTTGGAACCTGCACCTTCTTCTATCTGTGCGAGGTGGCATCCTTTGGAGGGACCTTCCAGCACCTTCCAATGGAGGCTAAGGTCAGCGCACTTATGAGTGCGGTTGACGAAGCCCTATGGAAGAGTGTCGGTCTTTTCACACCCTCAGATGCACACTTAGTTGTTGCGTCTTCTCTCCTTTCCAGTATTCTGAAGGTGGTAGAACCCTTAGCTCCTCTACATTTTTTTTCTCCCCATCTGCCCGTCTCTGCAACTCTTTCGTTGTCTCCTGCGTTACCTGGACTGGTCTCTTCCCTTGGGCGTGCTGATAAACAAAAACACAAAAATCCGCAAGAGCATGCTCGTTTTTTGCAGAAGTGGTTACACAAACCATTGGGTACCAAAACACTGTGGAAGCCAAACAAGAAAAAACGACGCCTCATCATGGGCTCAAATGTTGGCTTAGAGGAAAGTGTTTGACTCTCCCTCTGTGGACTTGTTGGCAGGTTTACCTACCGCTCCCTTAGAATTGACTCCCTCCCGGACTAGCTTTTAGACAACTGGTCACCTATTCTAGGTTACGTGTCAAAGCTTATTACCCTATCTTTTGGTTGGTTCGGCTTCATCTTCAACACTCTGAAGGATTCTCAACTCATACTTGATACCTTTTGGACCATAGGTGGCGGTAGTATCATGCTTAAAAGGTGGCGTGTATCTTTTGACCCTTCATCAGACTCCTTCCGATTTCGGCGCCTTTGGGTTCTTCTGCTGGTCTCCCCTTACAATACTGGACTGAGAAGGCATTTGAGGCCATCGGGAACGAACTTGGGCGCTTTATTTGCCTAGACCCAAAACTCTTAAAGAGTTCCAACAGGAAAATGGCAAGGATTATGGTCGAGATGGATATCCATATCGGTCTACTAGATGTCTTGGAAATTTACTAGCATGGACGCTCGGTGACACAACGTTTGGACTACCTTGGTATTCCTTTCCGCTACTCCTCATGTCACCAAACGAGCCATCTTTGGCATGATTGTACAGGAGCCCCTGAAGAAGAGGAATCCGAAGGATCCTACCTTCACAAGCTTCTTAGGGATGACTCTTCAAGGGTTGACTCCTTTTATCCAGGGTCTGAAGATACTTTGGACATGGGGACCGAAGAACTGATGGATTCTACAGAACGACAGCCTATACCTTCTTCCTCGCTCACTGGTAAGCTTAAACAGATGTTAACTATTCTTTATTTTACTCTTACTTATTGGGAAAGACATCATTTAGATACTATTGTTATTGTGGATTTGGGACCCCAACAAACCGTTGCCTCCTCTCTGCTTTTCTCGCCTGCTCCTTTACCCTTTGTGGTTGTTGACCCTTTTAAGACTTGTTCTTCTACTCCCTCGTTGTTACCGATTATTGAAAACTCGTCTCATCCCCCACCCCAAGACACTAGTGGGGACCTCAATGATTCTACTTTTAACCTGCCCTTCGACCCGGTTAACCTTTCTACTACTGATCCAGATGGATATCGATGGCCACCCACCTTTTCCAACTGGCTCAAAACAATTTTCTGGTAATTTTGGCAATTTACTATTTTTAGCAGTTTTCACTTCCGGGGCCATTTTGAAGGCCTAAATGAAGGTTTTTCAGGATTGAGCTTCTCAATGATGGCCTACAGCATGATTGAGGCCAAAAAATGAATCTCCTCGACGATACCTTTCCAACGGGCTATCATACGCCTAAAACAGAGATCGTATGCAAAAGTTACGACCCCGGGAAGTTAATGTACTAACTTACCCAAATGGGGCCCATGTGACTTTTGGCGCTTCATGTAACGACCCTCCTCGTTACAACAACAACTCTGATAACAGGTGAATTTTTTTTTGTTTGTTTAAGGTGTGTGCGTACGTGTAAAGAGGGAACAGACACACTTGACTCTACGTCGCCACCCGACGACTAACAAGACGCAACCACGATGAACACAACAAGAAGACATAAGGCGCACAACAAGTAACTGCAAGCATATAAACGACATAGACATAAGGAAGAATCCATAACAGTAGATTTTACTATTTCTGCACAGGAAAGCAGGGCGTTTAATCTTATTCCTCTGCTCCGGAGAGAGAGAAGGTCAGATAGGCTCTTGGCCGACTGCTCAGGCAAGCCAGACGAACACTGCAAGACGACATACGACGTACCACAGACAATTGTATGTATTAACGATGATCACTCAGAAATAAGTCAGACTGACTACCCATCCATCCTAGCCTGCAATGGTTAGGACCCCCAGGACACGTAAGCAAGACCATGACTACTAAGCAAAAGGAAACCTCAATCAATCCCAACACAACAACTTCAACGACAAGTAGCCAGAACCTTCTCGACGAATGAGAGACAAACAATTAAATGTTGCAAAACAAGTACGACCTCAATGACAAAACAACATCATCCACCTTGGGAGGCACATGACCCTCAACCAGGTTTCCTATGCGCTTATCGATCAACGTGCTAGGAACCCATGCACAATAAGAACCAAATTTAAACCTTCGACCCAATAAAAATTCAGTGCGCCGAAGGGGCCAACTGAAGCTCTAAACATATAACGAAACTAAACAAGCACGCAACAACAAACTAATCAAGATGCGAGGTGACTACAATCACAGAATAATTTGCGCAACAATTAGATAGAATTCTTGTTATCTTACTAGGCATATCTAGGTGGTTCCTTTATTGTGCAACAACTTAAGTGTAACTCGCTGACAGTTTACCATCATAGATTCTAATCAAGCACAAGTAACCAACCACAATCTCAGCGACAAAAACAACCTTCAAGTAATGTTTATAACCTCGGAGTCCAAGGGGTTTTATTAATCAACAACCAACATTTTCCTTACTAAATTATCATTACATTAGTAATTTATCGTTTACATTACTAAATTATCCTTTTCCTTTTTCTTCTCCTTACTAAGTTATCTTCTAGCTAATAAATTAGTAAATTACATTACATTAGGTATATTACTAAATTACTAAATTGTCATTTACCATAGTAAATTATCATTTACTAAATTACTCTTTTCCTTTTTCCTTTTCCTGACTGAGTTATCTTCTAGCTAGCAATTCATCATTACCTTCAACTTACAAGTATTACCCTACCAACTTTATTTCTTTATGCAAGTCCCTAACTTAGCCGGTTATAAATCAAGTAGAGAACTAAGGAAAATACAAATCCAGCTGCCAAATCGCAAGTGCTCAAGTTTAGCATCCTGTTTAACTGTCATAAAAACTAATATAGAACTGCCCTATTGCAATATTCTATATTAAGGAGATATTATAATACAATCAGCCATAAATAGGTAAAAGAAATGATCGTCTGTCAGTCTCCTGTTCCCGAGGTAAAAGGTGGGTAAAATAAAACAAAATTTTAACTATTTAAGCAATTCTAGCAATGTTGCCTGTCCTATAAAAATTTTGTTTTTATAAATTAAGCTAAACCAAAACCATCGTTAAAGGCATAGGAATCCGCAACTTTCCATTTCGCATGACTGTAACTCGCTGCCCCTTCTGGACGCACTCAAAACTGTACATGCGCGTCATAAACCAATCCACCGCTTGTCATTTGCATCTCCCTTGACTGGAGACTCTTATGCCTGCAACAATGAACTGTTAAAACACAATAAACCACTAACGGGAAGGACGCACATGCGTGAGGATTCCGTCTAGAATTGGCAAGTGCACGAGTGCAAGGATTCGGTCCATATTTAATTGGATAGTCGTGGTAGACACCGCCGAACAGGCTGTCAGCTACAGGTTTTAACCGGGACTGCATTAATAATGGAGGAAAACGCAGGTGGACACCATCCTACTAACCATTCGCAGCATCACGGACATAACAGTTGAGGGAACATGATTTTATCCCAGGAGGAAATCGGGTCAGTGCTGGTCATTTCAGTACTTGCGCCCAGTGTTCAGCACCAGCGCCCAAACAAGAAAGAGCCCACGGGGCCTCTGTGCTCGGTCCGGAAGACGGGGAGGATACAGCTGCACGTTGGGGTTAACACGTGCAGCAGGGAAAAATACTGGCAGTCAGGCTAAGTTCTAAAACGATTTTACACCATCGACTACACCCACGACAAACCATTCGATAATTTAGAACCGTGGCAGTAGAATAACGCCCTAGTCGACAAGCGAGCTCGTGGTAAAACTAACCAAGGAAACACAGTTTGGGGTCCTAAACGTTTAAGGAAAACACAGGTCACCTAGGAGCCACTATTACAGTATCCATGAACCCCAACGAGGCATTTTCAGACAATAACACTGAATCATAAGAGAAAAACGAAATGCCCAGTTGCAATTTCAGGAACAAAATTTCATTTGAAACCTCCCGGACGGATTGTCCACAGAGGTGAAAAGAAAACGAATTGCGAGAATGATTTTACAAATGATTTGCCCCTACATCTATATAAAAACGCCATAGAAGTTTATTAACTAACCATTGAAACTATAACAACGATTGCCAGAACAACGATAACCATTGAAACTAAGTTTATAAAATAAGTTTTTTTTTTTACAATAGCCATGGAAACTGCAAGTTTATACAATAACCATTGAAATTACAGTTTATACAACCACCATTTAAACTGCAGTTTATAAACTAAGTTTATAAAATAACCCTTGAAACTACAAGTTTATACAATAACCATTGAAACTATAGTTTATACAACAACCATTGAAACTGCAGTTTATAAACTAAGTTTATACAATAACCCTTGAAACTACAAGTTTATACAATAACCATTGAAACTATAGTTTATAAACTAAGTTTATACAATAACCATTGAAACTACAGTTTATAAACACCCGCAGCAAGGTAAAAACACACAGCGAAAGGAAGGGCAGTGCCATTAACTTTCCTTCTAAAACATTTACAGTTATGCTTGCCGAAGTAAATAGTACACATTCTACTCTACCAAATAAAAGACCATACCGTTGCCTAATGCCCGCCTCGAAGACGTCTGAGCTCCGTGCCGCTCCTGCTCCGTGCCTCTCCCGCTCGCCGACCATAGAGACTACACCGATACCTCCCAGCCAAACGCTAGGGGTACTCTGCTTTCCCCTTAGCCCCCCGAGCCGCAAAGGGGCCACACACAGTCCAGAGGATATACCTAGCTTCCCAGCTCGCCTCCAAGGCTGAGCTACCACTCTAATCCCAGCTGAGAAAATCCCAACTCCTCACAAGCAATCAGTCCAGTCCAAATTCGGTAGCATAATGATACCTAACAGCCCATCCTCTCCCCTCATCCCCCTTTCTTTTATCGAGTTTTTTTGAGACCCCCTCTTGCCCTAATCACATTTAAATTAAGTTTTCATGGAAACCCTAAAAAATTCTCTGTTGTACAAGTGTCATTCATCCTTCACGTTTCTCCAACATTATTTTCTTTAAATTTATTAAAAGGCTCATTTCCCTATTTTTATTATTCCCCCCCTTTTTTTTTTAAACCAAAAAGGTAAATGCGCTAATTAATCCTTTCATTTTATTTTTTTAAATTCATAACTTTTTAAACTCCTGTACATTAAATAATTTTATTACTTATTAATTGTCTATGTTTCCTTATTACTTAGTTTCCCTATTTTTTATTAATCCCTTCCTCTTTTTTTTTAAAACCAAAAAGGTAAATGTGCTAATTAATCTTTTCAATTATTATTTATTTAATATCTTTTGTTCTTTCACAAGCTAGGAATTAATTTCCTCTTTGCAAGTTTTTAAATCCCTTAGTTTAATTAAATCCTTACTCTCTTTATTTACCCCAAGAATTTTATGAAGACCTAACTATTACTTAGGTGGGTTCTTGTTTAAATTGTTATTTTTATTCCAGGGTCTGTTCTTAAGGTTAGACTAAAATTTTACTCTAAAAGTTTTAGACTCAATACTTAGATTCTGAACTAGGCGACACTGGGTTAGGGGAGTTGTTTAAGGATTTCTTAAGGCGTTATTGTCTTAGGGCTATTTAGGTTCGTTTCCTTCATCCACCTCAATGCGACGTGCCCTTCAGGACGCACCACATGCTCCAACGGTGCCACTCGCCTCGTTTGTTTCCTTTGCGCAACGTGCCCTTCAGGATGCACCACATACTCCAAGGGTGCCACTCGCTTCTTGTGTTTCTTTTGTGCAACGTGCCCTTTAGGATGCACCACGTGCTCCAAGGGTGCCACTCGCCAACTGGACTGATTGGTAGACATCTATAACCCCTGGAGTCAACACTTCGCCAGGTGAACTTGTGGGAGACTAAGGGCTCTAAGGAATAAGGCCCCCGTCTTATTGCGCGCCCCTTAGAATCATCGTGAGCGACTGTTGCAGTCTGCCCTCACGGCATCGTGGATCCTCTCGAACTAGGTAATCGTTAACCTACAGTTCGAGCCACGGCGGGAGTGCTAGTAGGCTGTGGCAGGGCTGCTGTCCACACCTCTCCCTCAACCTCTCTGGAAATCGTGTGTGGCCCCTTTACTCCATATGTGAGTCTGGTCGGCAAGCTATCGTCAACCTACATCATCAACAATCATGTCAGAAATGTCAACATCATATCATCAAATCAAATGAAATATCACAGTAAATAAATCAACCCAATAGCACACTCCCTGACTCAATCCGGAGTCCAAGGGGGTTCCACCGATGCCTCTGCATCATCAAGGTCCAAAACCCTACACACTCAATAAAACTGAGTCAATAGCACCTGTCTACATCAAATAGTAAAACCTCATATCATCTATCATAATGCATCATAATCAAGTATAAATGTTTTAACATCAGAAAAGTCCAAATCACTTGCGAGCAAGTGTCCTCAAATAATAAGTTTTCTCAGTGCGCCAGAGCGGGATGTTACACTTCATCTCCTAGGGTTAGGTTTTTGGAATTCCTATTTATTGTAAAAAGGCCTTTAGAGCCTCATTGTAATCATCTTCTTGCGAAGGAGCACAGCTGTCACATCGCTTCTCAGAGATAAGTTGCCACCAATCCAACAAGCTTGTTTCCGCTGCATTTTGCAGTTTCAACTTATTTCATTATTGAATAGAAAACCAGTTTTACTGTATCTCTGTTATTTTGTGTTAAGAATCTGTTAATAATCTGTATTCATTTCATTATGCTCATTAAATCCGGATCAACTACCCCTCTTTCTTTGAATAACATTAGCCAGTTGGGACTGCATCACTGTTTTCCTCCACCCCAGCCCAGGGTGTTGAAAGCATTGGAATAGCACACTTGAATCCATCTACTGTGGAGTTGTTGTATCTAGTTCCTCTACCAACCTATCTTGGAAAATCTCCGATTATCAACAATCAATATATACCTTCTACTTCTCATTGTGAATTTTCCGCAGACTCTACTAAAAATGATCTCTCTTGGTCTCGAGGTTTAGGACTTGAAACCTCGCCTATAAAAACTTGTAGTGCTCGGAGGAAAGCTTGTTCATCTGTTACTCTTACTACTGATTCTCCTGCTGATATTACTGACCTTGGAGCGCTTAGAGGCATTAAACCCCTAGCTAGGTCCCATCCATGATACTCTTATCCCTAAATATTCGAGGGGTTGGAGGTGCCCTAAAAAAGGCCTCTCTTCAACGATTGATTGATAACATTCATCCAAGTATCATTTTTCTACAAGAAACCTTAGTGGATGAACAACGTTCTCATGCCTTCATCAACAGACTAAAGCCACACTGGTTTGTTAGTGCAGTAAATTCTATGGGAAAATCAGGTGGGTTGCTTGTGGTTTGGGGCCCTCTTTTTTTTTTTATCTAAATCCTTTCTTATGTTGTGGTGGCATTTTGTTGACAGACACCTGTTGTGCCAACAAGCGATAGGTCGACCTACTCAATGTTTATGGGCCATGCAATGATAAGCTTGCTTTCTGGTCAAAGGTATCGGCTAGAGGTCTTCTGGCGAAACCTAATCTCATTCTTGCAGGGGACTTCAATTTCACTTTATATCCTTATGAGATTTGGGGAACCACAGCCTTTACAGAGGCAATGGCTCCACAGTTCATTGATATCTTCCACCAAAACAATTTGGTAGATTTATTACTAGCCAAGGTGGTTCCCACTTGGAGAAATGGTAGGTCTAGTACAACGAGCATTTCAAAGAGTCTGTACTGCTTCTTTTTATCAAATACCCTCCTACAACAATATGATAGATATAGAACTTGGGTCACATATCCTTACAT
Source organism: Picea engelmannii (assembly GCA_009831015.1). Classification (NCBI taxonomy): domain Eukaryota; kingdom Viridiplantae; phylum Streptophyta; class Pinopsida; order Pinales; family Pinaceae; genus Picea; species Picea engelmannii. Next base: position 32,440 of record ML831247.1, read on the forward strand.
TTTGGATCAAGCTCCCATTATTCTACAATTGGACTCTTACTCTCATCACTCTTTTTATCCTTTTAAGTTTAATCCTATATGGCTGGGGAACCCTGATTTTGAGTGTCTGGTTTTAGAGGTATGGACTGATGAATCCTATAAAAATGAGTTGGACGTAAAAAGACGTCTTGCATGTAAATTAAAAGATTTAAAATCTAAAGTAAAAAGTTGGGCCCATCTTCAGCTATCAAAGGCATTGGAGCGATTATCACAACTTGAAAACAATATACAAGTTTTGATCCCGAAAAAATCTACGGGAAAGGGACATGATTCTACAATTCTGGAACAACATATCAAACACCTTGAGATAGAATGAAACAATCTTCTAGTGATCGAGAAAGCACACTAGCGTCAAAAAAGAAGAGCCATTTGGATCAACTGTGGAGACAAAAATACAAAATATTTTCATCAATATGCTAATCACATGAGGAATCATAAGCACATTTGGGAATTACAATTGGACGAAGATGGTACTATAACTGGTCAGGATAAAATTCTAGATGTGGCCTTCAATTATTACAAAAGTGCCTATCATGAACAGGGTCTTACAAACATTATTGATCAAGCATTTATTACTGAACTCTTTCCTAAGATCATCTGTGAATGGGAGGCAAAACTTCTATTCGCGGCTTGTACAAAAGAAGATATTTGGAAGGTGCTCAACACTTTTAAAAAGGATAAAAGCCCAGGCCCGAATGGCTGGACAATTGAATTTTATCTACATTTTTTCGATCTGATCAGTGATGACCTTTGGGAACTAGTTGAAAATACTAGACTCAGAGGATCGATTTTTCGGGCCTTAAACTCCACCTTTCTGACTCTAGTTCCTAAATCAAATAATCCCACCTCTTTCAGTGACTTTATGCCTATTGCAGTGTGTAACCTATGCTACAAGCTTGTTACAAAACTTCTGGCCAAAAGGATCAAACCATTCATGTCTCGCCTTATCTCGGGTGAACAACTGGGCTTCATCAAAGGATGTCAGATACTGGATGCTATTGGATCGGCACAGGAGGTGTTACACAACATAAAAAAAAAAAACTACAAGCCCTGATCTTAAAACTAGACCTTAAAAATGCCTTCGACTGTATCAACTAGGACTATCTTAGGTTGATATTGTTGCAATCTGGTTTCGGGCTATCCTTCACAAATTCGATCATGGGGTGTGTGTCTAGTGCGACTTTTATTGTTTTGTTTAATGGAGAAGCCACACCTTTCTTTCCAAATGAAAGAGGTTTGTGGCATGGATGTCCATTGTCCCCTCTCTTATTTATATTGGCAACGGAAGGATTAAGCATTCTACTCAAGTCGAGTCAGCGTGAGGAGAATATTATTGGTATAAAAGTCTCAAGACTGATTAAGGTTCTGCACTTATTCTTTGTGGATGATATTATCATAGTGACTAGAGCGGATCCTAAAGAATGGAGGGAAATCAAATCCATTTTAAACTTCTTCTATCGTGCCTCAGGACTTCAGATAAATGAGTCAAAATCCACTTTTCACTACTCTGGATTACTGGCGGAAGACATTGAGATTTTTAAGAACATATTTCCATTTTTCTACCATGAGATCTCACTAGAAATGAGATATATGGGCTACTTCCTTAAGCCGGATTGTTATAAAGTGACTGATTGGCACTGGTTTCTAATAAAATTTGAAAAAAGAATAGCAAATTGGTGCAATCAATGGCTCACACTGGGCGGGACATTCATACTTATCAAATCTATACTGCAAGGTTAGGGAGTCTATTAGATGGCTCTTGATACCATTCCTCAATCTATTTTAAATAAGACTAGATAATTGATGTACTCTTTTCTTTGGACAGACAGTAACACTAAACAAACTCTTCATCTTTGTCGATGGGATCTTATTGCAAAGACAAAAGCAGTAGGTGGTTGGGGACTCCACAATATTTTTCACTTCAAACAAGAATTGGAAACAAAAACACTTTGGCGAGTATTGACTCAGGATGGTATTTGGCATCGTGTTATATTTGGGAAATATATCACTTCAATTTCTCTCACGAGTTGACTCAGACGTTCTAACACTTGTCCCACTAGCGCCTCTCCGATCTGGAGATCTCTCCTAAAGAATCTATTTTTTATTCAACATTGGATCTATTGGAAACCAGGAATGGGACATTCTATACATATTGGTAGGGAAGTTATTCTGGGACTTGGGTCCACATATTTTCTTTCACCTATACTTCTGGCTTATTTACGAGATAAACAAGTTTTCTACCTATTCCAAGCCAGGAACACCTATGATCACGAGGTTTTATGCACAAACTAGAAATCTAGCTTTGATTTGGGTCTCATGGGCGAACTGGCACTGGAATGGAAGTCTTATTGCTCGACACTTCTTGGAGCGGGGATTCATCTAACTTAGTGGAATATTCTCTTCATTGGATTGGAGGTGACCGATCTGGTAATTTGATAGTAAAGAATGTTTACAATGCCATTTCTTCCACAATCTGGACCCAGCGGTGCACAGGGTGGAGGCGAAACTTATGGCACTGGGATATTCCTTTAAACATAAAAATTTTCATATGGTTAGCTACAAATTATAAGATCCTGACCTGAGACACTTTGCTTCATCGGGGCTAGGAGGGAACCAATATGTGCACACTTTGTCGCAATAGTTCTGAATCTATCTCCCACATATTTTTGGAATGCTCTTTTACCAAATTGGTTTGGCTCAATCTTACTCATGTCCCAAATCTCGAATCAATGTGGATGGGCACGACCTTACATGATTGCTTGGATAATTGGGCATTGAAGGATTTCACTCTTTGTCATCTCCCAACATTAGTCTGCTAGTTTATTTGGCTAACTCGCAACAGGGCAATTTTTGATAATTCACCTGTCTCCTTAAATATTGTATGCTTCAGAATTATGGGCGATCTGAAGACTGAAAAGATTAAGAGGACTCCTATTCCTCAGTTTATATAGCCTTATTTACATATGGAAGGAAATAATGCATGGTTTGATGGCGCATCTCAAAATGTAGGTCTACACCATGGGGCTGGCGGATTGATAATACATATTGATTACTCCAAAATTACTTGGACTTTCAACTATGGAGTTGGATCCAATACCAAAGCATAGCTCCTTGGCATCTAGGCCACCCTTTTGATGGCTACCCATCATAATATACTATATCTTCATGTGAGGGGGGACTCAAAGATCATCATCGACTGGTTAAACAAAAAGGGCCAGGATCAAGTCATTTCACTTGAATGTTGGAAAGATAGGATCCTTGGTCTCATTCAAGGATTCACTTGGATCAGTTTTACTCATATATACAGAGAATCAAATGTTGAGGCAGATTCTCTGTCAAAAAATGTACTAACAAAACTAAATGGTACTTTGACGTATCAACATTGGACAAATGGACTTGGGAGTCCTCCTCAATGTATCACTCTCTTTTAGTTTTGATATTTTAGCATGTCCTCGATGCTTTTTTGTATCTTCCTTTGTATGAAAGCTCCTGACCATATGGCTACTAGCTAGATTGGATATGATAGGAATAGATAGGAATTACTATTTCCACTGTATATGGGTACAATTACTTTTGTATGGATCTATTTACGGGACCAATTTGATATGAAGGGGACGAACTATATCTTTCATTGTAATGGCATGATCTATATCTTTTTGTTTTTAAAAACCATATTTAATACAAGTGAAAAATGTATTTTGGAAAAAAGTATAGTTTGATGTTATTCCTTTAGACGTGTGTGGTGTTATCTTTGGTAACCCTTAATTGTAAGATCAAGATGTTAGACTATTATATTGATCAAGTATAGTTTGATGTTATTCCTTTAGATGTCTGTGGTGTTATCTTTGGTAAACCTTAATTGTTAGATCAATATGTTATTTATCAAAGTTTCTTAAACCAATACAAACTTGTAAAGGATGGCAAAGATTATTCACTGATAATGTGTAAATAGATCTAACATCTAACATGTAAATAGATCTAACATATTTAGTACTTTTCTCTTGCTGTAAAGGTGAAAAGGGTTATCAAATCTTTAGGACGATTTGAAATGTTACTTCTTTGATCTCCTAAAGAGAAGAGAGTATCACTCTTCAATCATTTAAGATTGATTTCACACAAATTCCTCATGACAAGGACCGTTAAAGGCACAGGGGAAATTGGACAACATATTGGTGCTATATTTTGGGTTATTTGGAAAAACCTTGAGGAATTCCACCAAGTTGCACAATAGAGTACACCATTGATTTGCAACAAGGGCTTGTTTTATCTAATAGGTAGTGTTTATGATCTATTTATTAGAAAATGAAAAAATCAGGTGGCAAATACAAGGTTCATCATCAAATGGATTGATTATTATTCTTGTGCCAAATAAGGATGGCACATGGATAATATGCATGGATTATAAACTCTTTTACAAAATTATTATCAAAACATAATATGCATTTCCATGTGTTGATAACTTTATAAATCAACTTCAAGGGTCTTTGTATTCCATTAACATTTGTTTGAAGTCAGGTCACCACCAAATTCATATCAATCCAGATACATGGGAAACAACCTTTAAGGCATGCCAAGGACTATCTAAGTGACTAGTGATGCCTTTGGTTATTACCAATGCTCCTACTACATTCATGAGGATAATGAATGAAATTCTTAGAACGTTTTTTTATCTTTTGTAATTTTGAACCTATATGATATATTGATTATTAGTAAAACATGGGAGGATCGATTACAACACTTGGACCAAGGTGGGCAAAGTTGCAAGTATAAAAATTCTTATGGAGTTAACTAAACCTTTCACATTGGTGTGACAAATGTGTGTGATTTGATAAGCTCGAGTGCTTCAAGTATTGAGTGATGGCATAAGGAACAACCCACTTGGAAATAATAGTTTTTT
>ML831247.1:38662-54649 GCA_009831015.1 Picea engelmannii
TAATTTTATCCTATAGGATTTGGGTGAATCATTTTTAGAAAAAAATTAAATTGGTGAATATTGTTTTGGGAAAAAGCATGGAAAATTATCCCATGGGATAAATTTACCCCCTAAAATTTTCCCTTCCCACAAGTTGACTTATCCTGTTTACCACCATGATATCGAGTGGATGTCGAGTCAACTCACATTACTCACACATGTGGAGCTAGTGGAATTTCAAGAATGTTCTAAAGGGTCTAAAACCCTAACATTAATTGGGAGTTGAGGCATGCAAAAGCCTTAAACCTAAACCTAGATGACTATCAAGTTATGTTAAGAATTGGGCCGCTAGCATAGGAGGGGGTTCCATTCTTATTATATTTTAATTGTTCCATAGTTGAAAACATCACATGGGAGTGGGATATTGAAGCATAATAGAGGATGTAGAAGATTCTATAGTAGCCATACTGGCTACAATGTCCATGACAAGTCCATACTAAGTACTTTGTATTTTCATTTCATAGCTAAGAAGAAAAGAGCAGGGCATAGACCTCACCTTTTGTTTGGGTTTTCCCTATATTGTCTTTTCCCAAGGTACATATTATGTTCATTGTATGGGGTGTGTTGTTTTACTTAGCCTCTTTTTCATTTAATTTTCAATATATTTAGTATTCCATGCATTAAACTAGTAATATTCAATCTAAAATCTAACTAAAACATTGCATGACAAGAGATACACTACAAAGAGAACACCTTGTTGTGGAGGTTTTTATGGAACCTCCCTGAAAAATGTATCCCTTCTCTATTTATAGTGGAGGTTGTTAGTGGAGGTGGGCAGCCAAAGGTTTTTACATAGTTTTTTTACCAGTGCACCTTTAAGGTACATACACACTAGTGCACACATAAACAATAATGCATAGGTGCTTAAATTTTCAAAATCATTGTCATATGTTATAATTAAAATAACAAGCACTGAACAAATCACACCAGTGTCATTGAACATTATGCCTCAGTGTGCATCACTATCATCAGGTTCACCGCGATAGGGTAAATAAACAAAAATTACCAAGCCAATTTTCATTGTTACACTTCATACCGTGCTTCCAAATTCTCGAGAAAGCACTGATGCTCACCCTCCTTCCAAATGTGCCTTGTTTTCGGTGCTCTACAATGAATTGGATAACTCCATTGGTATATTCTACACATTTCAAAATTTTGGAAATTACCATGAATTTTCATTTCCTCTTAATGATGAAACCATGCCTCCTCAGGACATAAGAGCCTAGCTAAATTGTTTATTACCTTCCTATTTGCATTTTCATCTAATGAAAATTTCAATTTATCTTGAAAGTTGGCATTTTTCTCAATTTTTTTCCCAATTCCACGTGGTGTGCTTGAATGCCTCAAATCGTCCCGAAGCAGTGTTTCCTATGCTAAATTCATAGTAAGCACCACCATCGATGCATCTAATATAAACATACGCATTGGTGTCATTCAAGGAAGAGCACCACGATAAAATTAAAAAACAAAGCGATGTGTCCTTTGGGATGCCTAAAAAATAGAGCATCCTCGGTTTCTCCCTGCACCAAAATATTCCATTTAATTAAGCACACCACTAACTTTAAGTTCCATAAAATTTAACATAGCAGTGAAACCATTTTAACCAAATGCATCGGTGTTATTTACAGAACCGCACTGGGACACATATTGACCAACTTAGCATAGTGGTGCATCTTATTGGATGCCTCATGACAGGTACTCTATTCTTCAAAACACACTATTGAATAAAATGTTAGTGCTCCAATATTACAGTAGCACCAATGCGTTAATAGTAACACATCACACCTCTTAAGTTGTGATAAAAAATTTAACCTAGCGGGGCCCATAGGTCCAACAAATGCACCAATGTTGTAAAGAGCATGACACAGAGCCAAATATTTCACAATTTATCAATGTGGTGCATCTTATTCAATGCACCACGAAAATACATGGTGGTGCAATAATAAGCATGGAGCACCAGTGCATAAACACTAACAGTACGTACTGTGATAGGTTTTGAAAAATAAACATAGTGGTGTCTCTTTTGTGAGGCCCCATATTTGGTGTGTTATTAAAGAAAATGAAATGCTAAACAACACGTCAGTGCTCTAGTACAACTGATGCACTAGTTCTTTCATTTTAACAAAGTGCATTGGTAATTTTGCGCCATAAGTTTTAGCACAACAGAGCATCTTTGTTAACGAAATGAACCAGTGTCGTTAAAAGAATTGCACCAGGAAAATATTAAATGATTTGGCATTCCAAGGTGTTTCATTGGACGCCCCGTTATTGATGCTCTATACAACCCAACGTACCGAAAAACGTAATGTTGATGCTACAATATCATGGTAGCACCAACACATTGATATTAATACATCACACCACTTAAGTTGCAATAAAACAATTTAACCTAGTGATGCCTTTAGGTACAACAAATGCATCAATGTTGTAAAAAGCATGACATCGGGCCGATTATTTCACAATTTAATGATGCAGTGTGTCTTATGGGATGTTGGACTACTGAGAGGGGGGGTGAATCATTAATAGAGAAATTTAATCCTTTTTCACCATAAAATGCAAGTTTTATATCAATGTAGCATTATCATCCAATAGTTGCAGAGTAAATAAACAATGAAAAAATGAGAAATCACACACATACACAGTACACCAGTGTTTTACATGGAAACCCAAAGTGAGAGAAAACCATAGAATGATTTTTCTTATATGTCTTTAAGAATTACATTCATTGGAAGCACCAAGTTCCTTTGTTTTCCAGCTGCAACTGGAAGGAGGCTCCAACCCCCTAGTTTCTTAGGCTACAACCTGAGGGAAGCTCCAAATCCCCAATTCTCTATCTACAACCAGAAGGAGGCTACAACCCCCTACATTCTATGGCTAAAACTGGAAGGTGGGTACAACTACATATCCTTGCCCCGTCTAACCACCCTGGTGTATAAGTAGAATGATGGAACCACTGTCACACTATCACTGTGAGATATATTGTTGTAAACCTGTACCAATCAATATGCACCTAAAAACCTGTACCAATAACCTGAACCATGCATCAACTATGCATCAACCTGTACCTCAACCTGTAATCAACATGTACAATAAACAAGTGCATCAACCATGCACCAACCTGTACCAAACAACCTGCAATCAACTTGTACCATAACAAAGTGCATCAACCATGCACCAACTTGTACCTCAACCTATAATCAACCTCTACCATAAACAAGTGCATCAACCATGCACCAACCTGTACCAAACAACCTATAATCAGCCTGTACCATAAACAAGTGCATCCACCATGCACCAACCTGTACCTCAACCTATACCATGAACAAGTGCATCAACCATGCACCAAACCTGTACAAATAACATGTCACAACAACCTGTCCAAACAACCTATCAAAACAACCCATCTCATCAATCTTATCAACCAAATCAAATCTACTCACCAAGATCAATCACCAAGATAACTCTCAAATATGTGCATCAAACAAGCATAACACAACAACTCATAATCATCACCAAAATCAATATGTGCTTATAATAATATACCAATACAAGTATGTTACATCATCCATAAACCATGTGTCAACAATACTACTAACAAGTGCCTCCAACCATGTACCAAGTATGTACCAATCATGTATCAACTACTCATCAATATGTACCAACATCATCAATTATACAACTCATGTATGTGCCAACTCATCAACTACTTGTCTCAAACATGTACCTCAACCAAAAGCCCTCATCAATTTCATCATCTAAATATGATTTGTAACTCTTTAATAGACCCGGTGTAAGTTATCAAATACTTGCAAACCTTCATTAACTTTAATAACAAGAGACTAGAATTTTCATCAAACTTTACTTTAGTCTCACATGACTAGTTTTGGATTAGTCAACAACCCCAACTTAAAATAATCATAACTATGTACCTGTAATAAATAAAGATATGAAAATAGTACAAAATGTTCTTTAGTGTGTTTTGTGCAATTCGTCCAGGTGTCACTACTTGGAACCTCTCAAAAAAGGATTTATAGCAAAAATGACATACCTTGTTGAATTTTGGCTTATTCTAGAGAGAGAACTTTTAGAGCGGGCCCCAAACGAAATATTTGTTGTATGGATATGAAAATTGTACACAGAATACTGCAGATTGTACTCTAACCAACACATTTTGTCTTACTAAATTTGGATCTGTTATGAATAAGTTATGACATTTTTACCTGAAACACTTGTTTTAGACTAGTTTCAGGACTAGCCACAAACCATATTTTCCACGGAGTGTAAATCCAAAAATAAAATGAACCACAAGATGAAATTTGTACCACAACTACTTGGATATGTTTCCTTAATGGCCTCCCAATTTCACGGTCTGATTCATTCTAGAATTATTATTTTTTTGCGAAAATGGTGAGATGACTTGTAAATAACATACCTTACAAAGCATCATCAAAATAATTTATCCTCCCTTGAATTTTGTCCTTCTTTACTTCACCTTCCCTCTGAAATTCGTCTTAGATATCCTTTGGTTACCTTAGTCACCTGTATATATTCAATATGCTCAAGTGTAATTAAAATGAGAGAGCATTGTCTCTTATTTATAATTTCATGTAGATTCCTCAAGGGGTTACCTTTTAACCATCTTAACCCACTTTCCTTATTTTAGGGTTAACCAACTTCTAGCCACTTGTCCAATTAGTAATTTATCCATTATCTTTATTATTTAAATAATTTATTTTGTATCCACTTTGACTTATAGTACACTCATCACTTCATTTTACCTCAAGGGGTTACCTTCTAACCATCTTAAATGACTTTCCTTATTTTAGGGCTAACCCACTTCTAACCACTTGTCCAATTAGTAATTTCTCCATTAAATTTATTATTTAAATAATTTATTTTGTATTCACTATGACTTATAGTATACTCATCACTTCACTATTACACAAGATAGCCTAACTGAGAGGGTGGGGGGGTGGAATCAGTTAGATAAAATTTGTTTCCTTTTATTTAACATATTACTCAATAAACATTGTTACTGTACGTCTTGCTACAAATCATTCAAATAAATTAATATGCAATCACATAAACAGATAATGACACAAAGATTTTTCATGAGGAAACCCAAAAGGGAAAAACCTCTTCTTCTTATGAATGAAAGGCAAGCTCAAACTTCTCTTTACATTCTTATTATATCTGAGCTACAACCCAAATGAGGCTGCTACCTCTGTTTCTTCAGCACCTACTGAATGGAAGCTACAAATCCCATAAGTACAAGCACCAACTTGTACATGAGACTTTTACAATCTCCCCTTGCTCCTCCCTACCACCCTGAAATCATTCTCTATCACTAAGAACCTGCAAACCAACTCTTTATCTTCTCTGTCAAAGATTAAGCATTCAAATCCTCTTTGCACGATTCATTCTTGACCAGACCACTTTAGATTTTCCAATCTGAGTATGTGTCTTCCTTCCTCTGTCTTTTCTCTTCTTCAATTTTTACATAGCCATATCTCTCTCATAATCCTCACACCACTTCTTTTCTCACAACAAACACTATATATAACTTCCTGTATCATCAATGCGTATATTTGAACTCTCAGCCTTCAAAGAACAAGTTATAATAACTGAATAACTTCCTTACAATTTTCATTCTTGGTCATGCTAATAAGTTAATCGAAATGCATTTCGTATTTTCACATTTCGACAATTTGGCAATCCTGTGTCGAAGACTCTTAAAACTTCAAATTATGAAACTCGGAATCTACACAAAAATATTTTTCAGAGTTTTTTCACATTTTGGCATTTCGGCATATCTGCAATTCGCATTTCGCGATTTTGACATTTCTATTGTTGAAGTGTTTCGACACTTCAAGTCCCGATCCCCGAAATCTTCGGTGTTTCGCATTTCGGTTTTTCGGTATTCATGTGGTGAAGTTTTCTTGACGCTCCATATCGCGATCCCCGAAACTCTGAAATAGAACTTGGTTGCACTAGCTCCTTCCTCGACCCTTCATCAATGTGACCATTGGTTATGATCAGGTGCTTATTCATAAAGTGTTTTTGTGATTTCTTATTTTGGCAATTCACATTTCGGAACTTCGGGACTCCTGTGATGAAGAGGTTTTTTCTTACCCTGCAAAAAATACCGAAATAAAAACTCCCGAAATATGCATAGTTTCACATTTCAGTATGTTGAGAGGCATGCTGAGCCTGTGCAAACTGATCCACTCCGAGCCTGTGCAAAACTTGTGCAAACTGATCCATCCTGAAATAAAAACTCCAAAAATCTACGCGGTTTCACGTTTCAGTATGTTTAGAGGCACGTTGAGCCTATGCAAATTGATCCATGCTGAGCCTTTAGCATTTCTAAAGTTTGACATTAATGACAAAACCACTGAGATTGTGCAAACTGATCCATGCCAACAAACTCCCCCTTTGGCATTGATGGAAAACTTTTAAATCTCTTCTCCCCCTTTTGACATCGATGGCAAAGGAAACACGCAACAGATGAACTGTCTTATTTGAATCCTGCAGAGTATTTGTATCTAAGCCAGAGTCTTCTCCTTCTGATTCTTGGACATGTTCATCTTCATCTTCAATTGTCCTCTGTAGCAGACTCAACCTTGCTTGCTGAGACTCCTTCATCAACCTTTTCTTGTCATAATCGAATGACTCCCCCTGAGCAAAGAAAACCACTTGCAAAGATGTATCATTTCAGTAGCAATTCCCCCTATCAATAAAAATCAATAAACCTATGCATTCTAATTTTATAATGAATCCCTTGCAATCTTTTAGAATAAAATTGAATTACAGAGGGTAAACCCCCAACTGATCCCTCAGTCTTTCAAATTGCATTTTAGGTAAAGGTTTAGTAAATACATATGCAATCTGATCCTTTGTGCCAACATATTCCACTTTAATAACTTTAGACATAACCTGCTCTCTTAGAAAATGATATTTAATGGGAATGTGCTTTGTTTTTGAATGCATAACAAGATTTTTAGAAATACTAATTGCACTGGTATTATCATAGAAGATAGGTATAGGTTCATCATAATGAATATGGATATCTTCCAGCATATGTTTCATCCATATAATCTGAGTGCAACAAGTTGCAGCTACTATGTATCATGCTTCAACAGTAGACAGAGACATTGTTGATTGTTTTTAACTTGACCAACTTACAAGACATCCTCCAAGAAAAAATGTTGCTCCACTAGTACTCTTCCTGTCATCAACACAACTTGCCCAATCAACATCAGTGAATGCATATAAATCAAGCTTATTACCTGTAGGATACCACAAACCATATGCTGTTGTCCCCTTAAGATATCTGAAAATTCTTTTGACTGCAAGTAAATGAGAAGTTTTTGGTGAAGCCTGAATCCTGCCAACTTGACAAACTGCATGCATAATATCAGGTCTTGTAGTTCTAGCATAAAGAAGACTACCAATCATAGATCTGTATACTATCTGATCAACATATTTAGTATCATCAAACTTACTTAATTTATATCCAGTAACCATGGGAGTGCCAACTAGTTTAGATTCTTCCATCTGGAATTTCTTAAGCATTTCATTAATATACTTGGTTTGAGAAATGGAAATACCCTTATCAGATTGAGTAATTTTCAAGCCTAAGAAAAATTTCATCTCTCCTAGCATGGACATCTCAAACTCTTTCTGGATACTCTCAACAAACTGTTTACTGAGTCGATTATCATCACTACCAAAAATTATATCATCTACATATAACTCCACAATGATCAGGCTATCATTTTATTCTTTAATATATAGGTTACTATCAGTGTTACCTTTCCTGAATCCTTGTTGCCTCAAGTATTTGTCAAGTCTGGAATACCAAGTCCTTGGTGCTTGCTTCAGTGCATACAATGCCTTTTTCAACCTGTAAACATACGTTTCTGCTTCTTGTACCTGAAAACCCTCTGGTTGTTCCATATATACTTCTTCCTCTAAATCACCATTCAAAAATGCAGACTTTACATCCATTTGGTAAACTTTAATTTGTTTAGAACTAGCATAAGCTAGAATCAGTCTAATGGATTCCATTCTTGCAACAGGAGCAAAAGTTTCTCCATAATCTATTCCTTCTACTTGTGCATACCCTTTGCAAACCAATCTAGCCTTATTTCTAGTTATTTTACCTGCTTCAACCATCTTATTTCTTAAAATCCATTTATCCCCTATGACATTCTTATTCAAAGGTCTAGGAACCAATTCCCATGTCTTATTCTTTTCTATTTGACTAAGTTCTTCATTCATTGCTTTCATCCAGTATTTATCTTTAATTGCTTCTTCAACATTTTTGGGTTCAATTAGAGAAAGTAAAGATACTTGTTCATGAATTGAGGTGGATTCTTGCCTTCTGCTTCTTGTTTCAACACCTGCATTTAAGTCACCAAGTATTTGTTCTTCGGGATGAATTTTTTGTATTCTCTTGCTTGGAGTCTTTGATGGAGTCATGCTTTTGGATGGAGTTGTGCCCTTTATCAAAGTAGGAATTAATTGTTCACTGTCAGCAGCCTTAGTTTCTTCTGTTTCACTTACTTCTTCAACCATCTTATGTTTGTCATATATTTCATGTATTTGTTGATCCTTTTGTTTAGATTTAGACTTCAAAAATGAGGACTCATCAAACCTTACATCTATATATTCAACAATCTTTCTTAATCTGAAATTATAGCATTTATAAGTATTTCTTGAACATGAATATCCAACCAATATGCTTTCATCATCTTGAGTATAATTTTCCCAGATATTTATCAATTCTTTTAATGTAACACTTACTCCCAAGAATTCTAAAATGTTTTATGTTTGTTGGTCTTCCTTTCCATAATTGATAGGGTGTCTTATCATTATTATTTCTTAGAAAACTTCTATTCAATATGTGTACAGTAGTGTGAACAGCTTGAGGCCAAAACATGTTATTCAATCTGGACTCATTTAACATTGTTCTTGCCATTTCCATAACAGTTATGTTTTTTCTTTCAACAACACCATTTTGTTGAGGTGTTTTTGTAACAGAGAAATGTCTTTTAATTCCATTTTCAACACAGTAATTGTTAAATTATTTTGATACAAAATCTCCTCCATTGTCCGACCTTAAGCACTTAATCTTCATTTCAATTTCATTTTCAGTCAATTCTTTGAAAACTTGAAAACAATTAAAAGTTTCAGACTTCTTTTTCAATAAAAATAACCAAGTCATTCGAGTAAAATCATCCACAAATAAAAGAAAGTATCTTTCACCATTTAGACCTATTGTCCTGATAGGTCCACAAACATCAACATGTATTATTTCCAAAGGTTTTGTTGTAGAATATTCCTTTGTTTTGTTGTAGAATATTCCTTTGTAACTTCCTTCTCGTTACAACAACAACTCTGAGAACATGAGCATTTTTTTTTTTTTAAGGTGTGTGCGCATGTGGAAGTAACAAACACACTTGACTCTACGTCGTAAATCGACAACCAACAAGACACAACCACGAGGTTCAACACAAGAGGACTGAAGGCACACAACGAGTAACTGCAACAATATACGACCCTAGGCATAAGGCGCGCAACAAAAACATCAAGACATACTAGGGTTGCACAGTAAGAACACAGAGGGAAGAATCCATGGTGTTAGGGTTACTATTTCTGCACAGGACAACAGGGCGTTTAGTCTTATGTCTTCTCGAAAGAAGATTAGACAGGCTCCTGGCCGACTGCTCAGGCATAAACTAGTAATCCGACCTAGAACAAGATGTAGGCAGGACGAACACAACAAGACGATCTCGACATATCACAATGACAACAAGCAATAAAAATGCCCCTAGACATAAGGCGTACAACTAGCAGCTGTAAGCAGGAAACGACACCAGATGTTAAGTACAGTATAGTCACAGATGGAAGAATCCAATAGTAGAGTTTACTATTTCTGCACAGAAAAGAAGGGCTTTTATTCTTATGTCTTCTCAAAAGAAGATTAGACAGGCTCCTGGCCGACTGCTCAGGCAGAAACTAGTAATCTCTGTCAGGTGTGTCGCAAGAGTGGAACCCTGCCTTTAAAGGGCCCGAGACTCTTGATACGGAACTGGATTCTTACATAGGAAAATCACTCACACAGACATATATACTAAGGCGACAAGAGGTGTCTATATCCCGCTCGACACAACCGACCAAGCAACCAGATGAATACTATCAAGTACAACATAAACAAGAATGACGAATACGTCCTTCACGGAAGGCGCACGACTAGAAGGACGCCGAAAATGAACACCCAAGTTCAACATTGTTTAAATGAACAACCACCCTAAATGACTAACTCAGAGTAATTTATTGTACGTAAGTCAAGTTATTACACCATATATAATATTACAACAATAAAAATTACAAAAACACTGTCATGAAATGTTCACCATCCTTCATTTATATCACCTATCCGGACCAAGATTCTACATTCGCAAACCTCTTATATGCTACAACCACCAAAATGATAATGACCTTCCAAGATAAAAACTTTCGCTAAGATCCACAAGTAATGCACTAAAAATGACATCATATTGATAGGTAATATCAATTGAAAATAACCACATACATCATAAATTAAAATGGAATCTAAAATAATAAAATTTAAATGACAAAAGTTAAAAAGGGCATTATTGGATATGACAACTATCAATATTAAAGTAACAATAATTAAAGATAGCAATTAATCAAAGAGGTCACTATATGGAAATGGCATCATGATTATAGGAATCATCAATTGCAATCACAATATACACCATAATTTTAAAAAAGGGCGATCTTATAATATAATAAAATCTAAAATGACAATGACAACAATCCACATTACAATTGACCATAAATTAAGATAACCATCAATTAATGACGTCAATATATGGAATTTCCTCATAACTACAGGTGACATTGTTTTGAATAACCACATACATCAAAATTAAATATGGCAATCTATAAACAATATATTTTAAAATAACAACAATTATTTTAATGTTTTACTGTTTGCTGTCATAATGGTCTACGTTTTGATCTGCGTTTTTATTTGTCTGCGTCCTTACTATTTCTTAATGCCTGTTCCTCTTTAATGCGTCCTTACAGTTTGGGTATAACTGTCGGTCACCTTCCTGACAACAAATTTGGGTTCCGCTGAAATTAAACGCAGGGATATCCCGAGTTAGTAATCGGTTGTCTTCACCAAAGGGTAGAACTGGCAATGTTACAGTCATCGATAATATGTAATCATAATGCTATGGCTATGTATTGACATATTCTTTACTTGTTATCTTTAATTAATGTCTTTTATTATTGATAGTTGTCATTCCGAATATTGCCTTTAATTGTTGTTATTTTAAAATTTATTGTTTATAGATTGCCATATTTAATTTTGATGTATGTGGTTATTCAAAACAATGTCACCTGTAGTTATGAGGAAATTCCATATATTGACGTCTTTAATTGATGGTTATCTTAATTTATGGTCAATTGTAATGTGGATTGTTGTCATTGTCATTTTAGATTTTATTATATTATAAGATCGCCCTTTTTTAAAATTATGGTGTATATTGTGATTGCAATTGATGATTCCTATAATCATGATGCCATTTCCATATAGTGACCTCTTTGATTAATTGCTATCTTTAATTATTGTTACTTTAATATTGATAGTTGTCATATCCAATAATGCCCTTTTTAACTTTTGTCATTTAAATTTTATTATTTTAGATTCCATTTTAATTTATGATGTATGTGGTTATTTTCAATTGATATTACCTATCAATATGATGTCATTTTTAGTGCATTACTAGTGGATCTTAGCGAAAGTTTTTATCTTGGAAGGTCATTATCATTTTGGTGGTCGTAGCATATAAGAGGTTTGTGAATGTAGAATCTTGGTCCAGATAGGTGATATAAATGAAGGATGGTGAACATTTCATGACAGTGTTTTTGTAATTTTTATTGTTGTAATATTATATATGGTGCAATAACTTGACTTACGTACAATAAATTACTCTGAGTTAGTCATTTAGGGTGGTTGTTCATTTAAACAATGTTGAAATTGGGTGTTCGTTGTCGGCGTCCTTCTAGTCGTGCACCTTCCGTGAAGGACGTAGTCGTCATTCTTGTTTATGTTGTACTTGATAGTATTCAGTTGGTTGCTTGGTCGGTTGTGTTGGGCGGGATATAGACACCTCTTGTCACCTTAGTATATATGTCTGTGTGAGTGATTTTCTTGTGTAAGAATCCAGTGCCGTATCAAGAGTCTTGGGCCCTTTAAAGGCATGGTTCCACTCTTGCGACACACCTGACGAAGATTACTAGTTTCTGCCTGAGCAGTCAGCCAGGATCCTGTCTAATCTTCTTTCGAGAAGACATAAGACTAAAAGCCCTGCTTTTCTGTGCAGAAATAGTAAACTCTACTGTTGGATTCTTCCATCTGTGACTGTACTGTACTTAACATCTGGTGTCGTTTCCTGCTTACAGCTGCTAGTTGTACGCCTTATGTCTAGGGGCATTTTTATTACTTGTTGTCATTGTGATATGTCGAGATCGTCTTGTTGTGTTCATCCTGCCTGCGTCTTGTTCTAGGTCGGGTTACTAGTTTCTGCCTGAGCAGTCGGCCAGGAGCCTGTCTAATCTTCTTTCAAGAAGACATAAGACTAAACGCCCTACTTTCCTGTTCAGAAATAGTAACCCTAACACCATGGATTCTTCCCTCTGTGTTCTTACTGTGCAACCCCAGTATGTCTTGATGTTTGTGTTGCGCGCCTTATGCCTAGGGTCGTATATTGTTGCAGTTACTCGTTGTGTGCCTTCAGTCCTCTTGTGTTGAACCTCGTGGTTGCATCTTGTTGGTTGTCGATTTGCGACGTAGATTCAAGTGTGTTTGTTACTTCCACATGCGCACACACCTTAAAAAAAATAAAAAAAATTTGCTCATGTTCTCAGAGTTGTTGTTGTAACGAGAAGGAAGTTACATATGGAATCAGAGCGGGTTCGACCCGCGACTTGGGACTCGCTACGGATTTCGTTGACATGATTGTATTTGATTATTCTATTGTTGATTGAGCTGATTGTGTGTGCGCAGGTAATCATGGTTAGAGGACTCCGCAGAGGCAGACGACGGGGTGCTAGGGGAGGAGGCGTGACGCCTCCAACAACATCTACGCCTAAGGGATCTAACCCCCAGGGAGGCGAGCAGGTCCTTGGACAGGAGCAGATCGCAGTTGCCGATGTTGTGGGGATGATGAGATCTTTCCAGCGCATGTCCGAGGCGCTGATCAGCAGATTGGACAGAGATGAGGCCAGGGCACTGGCACTTGCTGAGGTTCCGCCGCGCGCACCGGCCGTTACAGATAGCATTCACTGTGAACTCGAGAAGGTGAAATTTCTCGAGTTCTTTGGTGCCCTGGACGGCGCAGCCGCTGAGGCATGGTTGGAGAATATGGCGATGTGCTTCACACTTCGCGATTATACCTCCAACATGAAGGTCCGCATGGCGGTCTTTCAACTGAAGGGGAGCGCTCTTCTATGGTGGAAGACGCTCCTACCGCAGCTGAACATGGTCGTCGAAGACGTGTCATGGGAACAGTTCGAGGAACGGTTCCGAGAGAGGTATCTTTCAGAGGAATTCATTGAGCGTCGGCTCAATGAGTTCAACGCATTACGACAGGGAGGTCGTACGGTGCCCGAGTACGAGGCACGTTTTATGGAGCTGCTCTGGTATGCTCTGCACCTGAACACTGAGAAGCTCAAGGTCAACCGGTTCGTGTTTGGCCTTAACGGCAGCCTGCGTGCAAAGGTTAGGATTCTAATACCTCAAACCTTGCACGACGCTGTCCAAAAGGCCCTCATAGCAGAGGAGGAGCTCATCAGCGGGGGTCAGACCAGGACTCCAGTGAGACCTGCAGGGCAGGGTTCATCTGGTACGCCGTAGCAGCAATCACCCACGAGACATACGTCGGGGTATCGTGGCTTCTAGAGGGGATCCACTTTTTCTACACCATGATGACCGCCACCTCAGCAGAGGACACCCTACCGAGGACCACAGAAACAGCAGCAGCGTCGCCCGCAGCAGCAACATTTTAGGCCTGTTCGGCAGAACAAACCAGGTTTCCAGGCCAGCGGGCCATCATCTTCTACTTTGGGTACCAGGACTACTGGGCCAAAGAAGGGGTGTTGGACGTGTGGGGAGCCACACTACCAGCGCGACTGTCCTGTGGAGAGGACTAGAGCATTCGGATTAGCCGGACCCACTACAGTGGGAGATATGGGCAAGGCCCATCGGATTCACACAACGGTGAATAACCGCTAGGCAGAGCACCAGTCGACAGTTCTCGAGATGACAGGTACGGTCGCTGACCAGACCCTTAGTATTTTTATAGACCCAAGTGCTACTGAGAGTTTTATTTTTGGTGCAGCACTAAAAAGGATTAAGGTAAAGGCAGTCGAACAGGACGAGTTTAACTTCATGGAGATGGCTTCGGGAGCCAAACAGAAGGTCAGAGGAAAGATTACGGGTTGTGCCCTTAACCTGGGAGATTTTGTCACGCGGGTCAACTTGTACGTCACGATATTAGGATCTTATGATGTCGTGATTGGTATGGATTGGTTGGAAATGCATGAGGTGATACTCAACTATAAGACGAAGAGGTTGAGCTTGGTCAATGATGAAGGAAATAGACGAGTGATTGTAGGACAGAACCATGGAGTATCCCTGAGGTTCGTCTCTTCCTTACAGTTACATAAGAGTATGCGCAAGGGGTGCAAGCTTTACGTGATCCTTGCGCTAAACGAAAAGGGGGTAGCAGAAGGTCTAGAACACCTTCCGGTGGTGAAGGAGTTTGCGGACGTATTTCCAGAGGAGTTGCCTGGGATGCCGCCAGAAAGAGAATTGGAGTTTACCATAGACCTGAAACCGGGGACCAAACCAATAGCAAGAAATCCTTATCGGATGTCGACCCTGGAGTTGCAAGAGTTGAAAATGCAACTGAAGGAGTTGCTAGACCTGGGACTGATACGCCCTAGTGTGTCACCGTGGGGTGCACCAGTTATTTTCATTCGGAAGAAGGACGGATCGTGGAGGCTTTGCATTGACTACCATCAACTGAACAAGGCTACGATAAAAAATCAGTATCCCTTACCAAGAATTGATGATCTGTTCGATCAAATGAAGGGTGCGACGGTATTCTCCAAGATCGATTTGCGATCAGGGTATCACTAGTTACGGATCAAGGAGGATGACGTCCCTAAGACCGCTTTTAAGACGAGATTTGGACATTATGATTTTACTTTTTTACCGTTTGGATTGACAAATTCCCCAGGGGTATTCATGAGTTTGATGAATGGGGTGTTCCGCGAGTACTTGGACAAGTTCGTCCAAGTATTCATTGATGATATTTTGATCTACTCTCGGACGACGGAGGAGCATGACGAACACTTGCGCTTGGTACTACAGTGTTTGCGAGAGCACAAATTGTATGGGAAGTTGTCCAAATGCTCTTTTCATCAATCCAGGATTCACTACTTAGGGCATGTCATCTCCGGCGAAGGTATCGCCATGGATCCAGCTAAGGTTGAGGCCATTATGGAATGGCCTGCGCCAAAAAATGTCACAGAAGTGCGTAGTTTTATGGGTTTAGCAGGATACTATCGACGGTTTGTCGAGGGTTTTTCGAAGATGGAAAATCCGATCACAGAATTGCAGAAGAAAAACAAGAAGTTTGTTTGGATAGAGAAATGCGTGGAAGCATTTCGGAGGCTTAAAGAGTTTTTGACAACAACACCGATACTAAAGGTCCTTGACATGGACACAGACTTCTTGGTATGTACTGATGCATCCAAGGAAGGGTTAGGCGGAGTCTTGATGCAAGACGGACGAGTGATTGCTTACATTTCAAGAAAACTGAGAAGGCATGAGGAGAACTA
>ML831248.1:79543-92331 GCA_009831015.1 Picea engelmannii
CCTATTATAATTGTATGTTGACCAATCAGCAAAAGGGGATTTGGTCCTAATACAATTACCGACATGATTAATCCACAATGGGGATTAATCCTATGAATAAAATAACAATAAGAATAAGAATACTCTTTGCAGTTACATTATTTCAACAAAAATCTGGGGTCCATTTGTTTAAGTATAATCCTCTAGGGCCGAAGAAGTAAGGGTCGTTTCTAAAAATGAGATATATGTCTTCTTTATGCTCAAAGTAAAAAATATAGAAACCCTTACCACATAGGAAGTGATCCATGCACCCCTTTACGAGAGGGTGTCGGTTCCGCTCAATCCAAAGATTGATTTGGCGAGGTGAAGGACATAACCCCATGAATTGGCCTACAAGTGCTCTGGAGGCGAAGGAGAGAGATTTTCTTCGTGCATTTGTGCAAGGAATTGCCACTTCTGGGATTTGATCCAGGTTTTTCACGAACTATGAAGTCGTAGGGCGCGTGGGAGGGTTTCCAAGCGAACCCACCAGAGATTTGAAGGCGACGACTTCGTCAAGAAAATCCGGGGGAGGATTAGGGTCCAGATCCGGAGAGGCCATAGGAGAGGTCGATTCGAGGAGGCGACGAACTAGGGTTTCCGCAACAATTCAGCAAATTAGGGAGGAGGTCGGACTTCAAAATTATTTTACATCCAATCATACACATATTATAATAACATCAAGTCCAAGAACTTATTTTTTGAGGTTTGATTGATATTTTTGACAGGCTATAAGCTCAGGGTGATAATATCGCCTATCTCACCTAGCCTAGTGAGATTCAAAAATACTTGAGTGAGGATATAGCCATTCTTCACCTCAACAAGTGATACATCTCAAATTTAATTTAAAAATAGAGAAATTATTAATAACGTTAAGCATTAGCATACTCATAATACATTTTATAAATCTAACAACAACAACCACAACATTATATGAAAAACATAATATACATGAGTGATATACACATCAATATAAATATCACACATACATCTCAACATAATCTACAATAAACATTTCATATATACATCTCAAGTCAAATATAAAACAATCAAAATACATGTCAATCAATTCCACTACTAGCTAAGTCCACCACTAGAGCCAGATACATCAATGTCTTTGCTACCAGAGGTAGAGGGTCTATCAATAATAATGTCAGAAATAAATGTTGACATAAGTACATTATTAAATGTTTCTCTATCAAGATCAACATGTGCAACAACACGCGATTTGAACATAGTGTCCAAAGCATCAAAATCCTTTGACATGTGTGGAGGAGGAGGAGGAGGAGAAGGATCGGTGGATGATGACAAGTGTGGAGGAGAAGGACAATGATCGATGGATGGTGACACACATGGAGGAGGAGGGTCAGTGGATAGTGATGCATGTGGAGGAGAAGTAGGAGGATAGGTGGATGGTGCAGACACATGTGGAGGTGTAGGAGGAGAAGGATTAGACGTGGATGGAGCAGAAACATGTGGAGGGGGAGGAGGAGGATAGGACGTGGATGGTGAAGACACATGTGGAGGGGAAGCAGGAGGATCGGTGGATGGTGCAGACTCATGTGGAGGAGAAGAAGGAGGAGGAGGACCATGTGGTAGAGTAGAGAATATGGATGGGTCTAGTGATGAGCCATATGGAGTAGGATCATGAGCAGGGTCCTTCAACCTTTTAATGAGGGGACGACAACGACAATTTGACGCATCAACGTCGTCATGTCACGAGGAAAATTCGTCCATATCATAGAGAGATTTGGTACCCGTAATATGTCTCTAACTAGTGGGGGTACCACTCCATGACTAATCATGACACCACATATGTGATCTGCCACCTCTATTCAGAGTCTCCAATATGGCCTGCATGGCATGCAGGGTCTATGATTTGCAGGTTGGTCCTTCGCCTCCTCCAACTCCTCATCATGTTGGGGTGGCTCATCCCCAACATATGTGTCAATATCTGCAAAACAATAAATAATAATAATAATATAATTGAACCAAAATGTTACAATAAATTACATGTGCATTAAATAAGACATAAAAATATTCAACTAGATTTATTGTCAATCAAACTATATGATTTTAGGATTATATTGTCAATCAAGTTATCTCTTTTCATGATTTCAGAATTCTATCTTTCCACATCTAATCATTTCATTGTTGGTGAGTTAGGATAAAAACTAAATAACAATGCGAGTAAAGAAACGCACCACACTTGCATCAATTAAAGACTAACTATGAAATTTAATTGCATAAGTGAAAGGCCACCATGTTCTCACGGAGTGAGCTCTGTCTCCTAAGAATTCATGGTATAAAACTAAACTATAGCATTATAAAGCTAAATCAAAAGTAAACTATAACATCATAAATTAAATCAAAGCACACTATTAATAAAACTAGAAAACGACAATCTATATGAAGAGAAATATCAAAAACTTTATTTATTCCATCATCTGGACATAAGCTCCAAGAGTCCTCCCTTTGGAATGGAGAAGGAACTGTTATTTATACATGAGTTTTCTTTGAGAGTAGGATAAGAAACTAATAAATTCAGATCCATTTTTCTTTCATGTGGTTACAACCATTTACTAATAAGTAAAAAACTAAAAACTAACTAGTAAATGATTACAAGATCTTTGTTAATAATTCCAAATGAATCACACTAATCTTGTCTATGGTCCAAGATTATTTCCACATGCAAGATGGTTGATGATGATCCAAATCTATGAAAATTCTTCAATGGTTGAAGTTGAAATTCGAATTTGAAGCAAAGTGACAAAAATCTTAATTATTGGAAACTCCAAATATACCTGTAAACATCACCAAACTCACCCAACTTTCAAGGTTAAGTGAGAACAAGATATTTTTTTAATATTTAATCATAAATTCACTTAAAATATTAAAATAAATGCATTGGAAAATATCCTGAACCTAATCCCACATAAAGCATTAAAATGGACTTAATACAAGGTTATGGGAAGTAGAAAATGATTAAAAATCAAGGGAAAGGTCTGAGAAGATGATAAAAAGGATGGTGATTTGGTGACTCAACATTTATTAAAACATAACAATAATATTACCCCATAAAATGATTAAAAATCAAGGGAAAGGTCTGAGAAGATGATAAAAATGATGGCAATTTGGTGACTCAACATTTATCAAAACATAACAATAATATTACCTCTCTGATCTAATGGCTCGACTGTTTCAAATAGGATGTTTGGACATCCTCTCCAATCCATCATCATGTACAAGAATCGTATAATCTCAAGGACATGATTGTCCTCTCTAGCCATAAAATCACATACATCCCTACCTACTAGAGTACACGCCAAATCCAATTGGTCCTTCCTGGGCAACAACTACCCCCACATGCACATACGCACATCAAACATAGGCCTAGCAGGAAAGTGAGGTACTATTGGTCGAGTGGCATGAACCCTCTCAAAAAATAAGGCAAATAACTCTGACGTGATTGGGAAGAATCTCCTCCCATTTAAAACGACGTGACAATGATCCAATGCAAAACAAAACTAACTCAAAAAAGTACACGACCACCTAATCAATTGAGGCCTCTACACTAAACTATTTACATAGTGCATCAAAGAGAAACTAATGTGTTGCCTATCAGAGCTAGAGTGTGACGATGCCAAGATAATAAAACACATGCACTTAACCTCCTCTCTATAAAATGAAGTCATCTGCATGACCACCAAGAACCTGGAATCCCGAAGGGGAAAGAATGTGAGGACTGATATATCTCTTCACATATGCAAATTGGGTCTCTCCTGCAACACTAGGCAATATATCAAGGAATTGGGGCCAATCCTCCCCCCTCCTAAACAACCCAATGATGAAATAAACATCCTCCTCCGTGGGATGATATCAGAGATCAGGACTGACTCTAAATGTCTTTCGACCATGATCCCAACGATGGATCAACTGTTGTAACAACAAAGAGTCCCCCCTAAGGGATGTACCATCCTCATAAAAATTAAGGAGACCAACATCCATCAAAAGGGGATGCGTCTATTTTGAAATAGGGCGAATGAATAAATCCCTCTCCCTCTCTTTGTTGGATAAATTTCTATTTTCGACACACTAGTTCAGTGGGAGTTAATTGACTAGTTCTATTTTAAGACTTTCTATTTTGACCATCACTATTATGCATGCATGCATTCCTAAGGAAATATAACTGCTTGATTGATTTTCTTAATTATGGAATGTTTTTCCCTATATATGAGTGTATTCCACTCATTTATTGTATCACAATGATCATATTGATCATCATTGTATCAATCATTGATCGACTCATTAGAGTAGTGTGAATATATTTTCTCATTCTTCCATATTGAATCTCTCGTCTTTTTCTTGATAAGATTTGTTTGTATTTTCTTTAGCTAGATCTCCTGTGCATGTTTCGATGAAACATTGACATGGTATCAGAGCTACGCTACTTGGAGCAAGCCAGACAAGCTAGAGAATAAGGAAAATCGGAGTTTCGGTGAGCGGAATCCGTGTAACAGACGTTGTCGCATCCTTTCTTTGTCGAAAAGTGTGACAAGTTGAAGTTGTCGCACCCTCTCCCTATTGTAAGGTGCGAAAATCGCACCTTGGCCTTACGTTGCTTTCAATCATGGACCTGTCGCATCCTAGTACACTACAAAGGGTGACAACCAGGAGCCTGTCACTTTGTGTATGAAGGACAGGTGCTACAACCTCTTAAAACCCCTTTCTTATTGCACATATTTCTCCCAAAATATTAACTTTCTAAGGAAACAACCCGCTTGAGAAGTAAATCAACCCATTCTGCAAGTGGGTTTTAAATTGTTTGGCGAAATTTCTCACCGTTTGCTCAGAAAGTAAGCCGGAAGATTGCCCCCTAAAACTGATACAAAATTTCCACTTAAAATGCCCTTTCTGCAGTGATTTCTCAATTTTTCACTTGCAGATTGAGAGTAAATTTTAGGGGTTTCTCAGACACAGTGGGAGATATGGATATGACACCTATTCTACAATCAAACTTGATGATAATCCTCACACCATAAAATTATTTTGATTGGAAGCTCAATGCTGAATTCCAACTCAAAAGGAAATTATTGTACAACTTGACGATGGGGACAAAAACATAGCATACATCAACAATTGAGAAGACCATATGGGTGAACCGAAATGATGATGCCACAAGACTTCTTCTTGAATTGATATTATCTGATTTATGGTTTCATGTTGTCGCGTGCAAGACTCCAAATGCAATCTGGACCATCTTGGAAAGTTTGTTTGGAAAGCACGATCAAATGAGAGGTCATATGCTTGAGGTAGAGTTGAATACTTTGAATCCTAAAAGTTTTGATGATATACAAGATTTATTTACTAAGTTTAAATCTTTGATATTGATCTTGGCATCTTGTGGTATTGATAAGTCTAAACAAGTGAACCAACTTATTCTAACAATCTTGGCAAAGCTAGGACCATAATATGTTGTCTATGTTTCCACTTTCCATTCTGGTAGATATCTCATGGGAACAAATTGAAAAATTCCAACCATGGATCAATTCATTGATTCTCTCACACATGAGCAGGCAAAAATCATTTAGATGGGCCTAATCAAGGATTCCAAAGCACATGCACTCACCATGCATGATGGAAAAGGATCATACAAACATAACATAAAGGAGAAACAAAATGAGGAGGAGGGATATTCCAAACCCTTGAACAATTCTTCAGGTTCCAAAGACTCTTCAGATTCCAAGAAGAAGAAGGGAAAGCAGTGCACTTACTGCAATAAACCAAATCATGAATAATCCACATGCGTGAAGAAGCAAATCGATCTTATGGCACATGTACTTCAGCAGAACAACCTTGGAAACTTCATTCCAGAAGGAGTCAAGAAGCGGAAGGAAGAAGATCCTACTCCTAAGAGAGGTAATCATCATTCTCTTGTTGCAATTAATTCCTCATCTAAGTCATGGATTATAGATTCTGGTGCATCACATCATATGGCAGAAAAAGAGTAAGTTTTTACTTCTTTGAGCTCATGCTCAAAACCTCTTATTCTCATGGGGGATGATACTCCAGTGGCAATAGCAGGAGAGGGAAGAGTGGAACTCCATAATTGTAGTCTTGAGAATGCTTTACATGTTCCAAATCTTTCTATGAATCTTCTCTCAGTTTATCAGATCACTTAGAAAGGTAAAAATGTTGAATTTACATTAGATTTAGTTTCTTTACTTGACATGCATGACAATTCCATCATTGCAATTGGTGAGGTGGATCACAAGTCAAGGTTGTATAAATTCACCAAGTTTGTTGACGGTGACTCCTCTTTTCTACCTACACATAAGCAGAGTACTTTGCATGCACCTCCAGTGCAACATGCAAATACTCTTGTGCTTCCATCAGTTCCATACATCAGAGATTATTCCATACACTTAGATTATGTACATGGAAATAAGCATGTAGTACAACCAGATAAGAAGCCAATGTTGAAGCTTCAGCGGATGCCTAAGCGGGCACAGTTCACACTTCAGGCAACAGATGTCCTTGCAGGGAATCCATTGGATTCGATGAGGACTTGATCTCAACATGAGGAGCCTTCTCATGTACTTTCAACTTCTAAACCTGCGATGCCCCTGCATTGCTATATGGTTCAGTCCTCTGATCCACAGATCTATAGAGAGGTTGTGGGTAATCCATTATGGAAAGCAACCATGCAGGAGGAGTATGACTCACTCCTAGAGAATCAGACTTGGGATCTGGTTCCACTTCCACCAGAAATAAATATTTTCAGGTGCAGATGGGTCCACAAGATCAAGAGGTACACGGTTAGACAAGTTGCCAAAGGACTTCATCAGATCCATAAATATTTCTACATCTTCATGAATACTTTCAGTGAGAAGAAGTTTCAGACTTTGCGGGATCATCTTGGGGTGAATAAAATAGTTGCCTAGTAGCTGCCTTTTCTTCTTTTGATGCACTGTATTTTGAGGGGGGGTTTTGTTCCCACGTGGTTTTCCCTCTTTCCTCATTTTTATTCAGTGTTCATTAGTTGCATTGTACATGAGTACCTAATATGGTATCGTTGTCGAAACTCATTTTTTACTCCATAGTGATGTTCAGGGGTGGTTTTGGAGAAATTTATATTTTCGACACACTAGTTGAGTGGGAGTTAACTGACTAGTTCTATTTTAGGAAATTATATTTTGACCATCACTATTATGTATGCATGCATTCCTAAGGAAAGATAATTGCTTGATTTTTTTTCTTAATTATGGAATGTTATGCCATATATATGAGTGTATTCCACTCATTCATTGTATCACAATAATCATATTGATCATCATTGTATCAATCATTCGATCATTGATCAGCTCATTGGAGTAGTGTGAATATATTTTCTCATTCTTCTATATTGAATCTCTCGTCCTTTTCTTGATAAGCTTTGTTTGTATTTGCTTTAGCTAGATCTCCTG
This sequence comes from Picea engelmannii, assembly GCA_009831015.1. Taxonomy (NCBI): domain Eukaryota; kingdom Viridiplantae; phylum Streptophyta; class Pinopsida; order Pinales; family Pinaceae; genus Picea; species Picea engelmannii. The sequence goes on from ML831248.1 coordinate 87,028, forward strand.
TGCAGGTTTCGATGAAACATTGACACTCTCTAGCCTCCCACTCATGTACGAACGTGTATTTTTTGACCTGATGTTGCTATTGTTGCTCCTCTCGTCGTCGTCGTCTCTGATTCACATACAATTATTTTTAGACACATATATATAGATAAAATGAATTGAAATTATAAAAAACATACATATAAATAACTTATATTTAACAAAAACTAAAATTAATTTTTGTTTATAATAAAATGTCGAAAAGTAATGGGTGCGCCTAAAATAATAACTATGCACCGCAAATGGTGCTCTATATCAGACAAACAACACCACCATGTGGTGATGTTATTGTCACGCATTGATGCACCACGTTTTGTTGCACCGACACGTATTTTACCAGTGCACCACGTTTTGTTGCACTGACACGTATTTTACCGGTGTGTCATGTAAGATGCACCATGTTATTAAATTGTTAAATATTTGGCCCGGTGTTGTACTCTTTACAACACCGATGCATTTGTTGTACCTAAAGGCACCGTTAGGTTAAATTATTTTATTGCAAATTAAACGGTGTGATGTGCTAATATGAACGCACCAATGTTACCGTGTTATTGGAGAACCAAAATTTTGTTTTGCAGTGCGTTGGGTTGCATAGAGCACTGATAAAAAGGCATATAATGACACGCTCTGGCATGCCAAGTCATTCAATATTTTCCCGATGTGGTTCTCTTAAGAACACTAGTGCATATTGTTAATGCAAACGCATTGTATGTTAAAATTTATGGCGCACAAACTTACTGGAGTGCTTTGTTAAATTGAAAGCATTGGTGCCCCAATTATACCATAGCACCGAAAAGTTGTTTAGCGGTGAATTGCCTTTCATAACGCACCAATGAGGGGGGATCACAAAAGATGCACCGCCATGTTTATATTTTAAAACTTATCATGGTGCTTTTCCTTTAACGACACCAGTGTATATTGTTAGAGATTACACATTGGTGCTCCTTGTTTATTGTCGCATTGCCACGTGTTTTAGTGGTGCATCTCATAAGATGCACCGCTCTGATAGATTCTGAAATATTCATCCCCAGGATGTGCTCTTTTCAATACTGGTGCGTTTGTTGGACCTATGGGCATTGCTAGGTTAAATTGTTTTATTACAACTTATGCAATGCAATGTGTTAATAGGAGCGCACAGGTACTATCGTGTTATTGGAGCATCGATGTTTCATTTAGTAGTACATTGTGAATAATAGACCATTGTTAACGGGGCGCCCAATGAAATTCCTTGTTATGCCAAGTTGGTCAATTTTTGTCCCAGTGCGGGTTTGTTAACAACATCAATGCATTTGGTTGAAATGGTTGCAACTCTACGTTAAATTTTATGGGACTTAAACCTAGCGGTGCACTTGATTAAATGGATGCACGGGTGATCTAGTGTTCCAAGAACAGTCACATGTTATTTAGCGAACATTGTCCTTTATAATGCATCAGTAGGAAGGCGTCACAAACAATGCACCGATTGATGGACATCACAAAAGATGCATCGATTTGTTTTTTAAATTTATTGCGGTGGTCTTCCTTGAATGACACTAATGAATACTTTTGGACTAGATGCACCGGTGGTAGTGCTTACTATGAATTTTTCAAAAGACGCACTGCTTCAAGGTCAATCGAAGCGTTCAGGTGCACTGCGATAATTGGAAAAAAATTGAAAAATGGTCAAATTTCAAGCTAAATTCAAATTTTAATCGAATGAAAATCTAAATAGGAAGGTAATAAATAATTTACATGGTTTCTTATGTCCTGATGAGGCATGGTTCCACCGTTGAGAGAAAATGAAATTTCGTGGTAATTTTCAAAATTTGGAAATGTGTGGAATCTACCAGTGTTGCTCTGCAACTCGTTGTAGAGCACAAGAAACATGGCGTCTTTGGAAGGAGAGTGAGCATATGTGCTTTCTTGAGAGTTTGGAAGCACAAGATGAAGTGTAACAATGAAAATCGGTTGGGAAATGTTTTTTATTTACCTTACTGCAGTGCGCCTCACGACAGGGATAACACCAGGGCGTAAGATTCAATGGCATTGGTGTGCTTTGATCAGTGCTTGTTATTTTTCTTATAAATTATTATGGTGCTTTTGAATATTTAAGAACTAATGCGTTATTTTTTTATGTGTGCACCGGTGTGGATGTACCTTACATGCGCATCGGTAAAAAAAACCTCCGCAAAAAACTCTAGTCGCCCACCTCCACTATAAACAGAGAAGGGATAATTTTTTCGGGGAGGTTCCGTAAAGACCTCCTCTAGAAGGTGTTCTCCTTGTAGTAACTTGACCCATTGGATGCAATATTATGCAAAAACAAATTCATGTAAGACTTCAAACCAAAAAAAATGGTGTACATAGTCAAATGTGTTTGCCATGTCCTTTTTTATAATCATCATTTTTTCTTTAATTATTCTACTTGAGTGAAATTCCTTTTGCACCAATATGCTATTGTCGATAATTTGTATCTTCTGAATAAATCCCCCTCGGTTGTCTAAGATAAGATTTGGGAGAATCACTTTCAACCAATTTGACAATAATTTTGTCTAAATTTTGTAAGAGTAATTACACAAAGAGATAGGATGAAATATAAATGAGGAGGAGGGGTAGATTTCCTTTGGAATTAGAGAAAGAAAGGAGGAATTAGTACTCCCTCTAAGTTTAAGTTAATTCATGGAAAATTTGAGTATGCACCTTAAGTCATGCTTTATGATGCTCCAATAGGCACAAAAGAAATGGATTGAGAATCCATCTGGACCTCGAGCTTTGTTTGGCTCTACTCCCCAAATCACTCCAATAATGTCCTCTTCCTCTATTTATCTAGACAGATCTATAAATATGGTATACCAATGCATCTATATTTTCCACATCTTCCATGGTATAGAGATCCTTAAATTTATTAAAGGCCACTTCCTTTATAACCCAAACTATGTCAACCTTTTCCCATCTTCATTTCTTATCTCTTTCACTATATATCTTTGAGATCTTACTTTGGCATGTTTGTGGAAGAGAGAGGTGTTTTTGTCTCCAAATTTCAACCACAAACTTCTATATTTCAAGCTCCACGCCTCCTCCTCCTTTCTGTCTGCCTTATGCAATTTGCTACATATCTCTCTTTCTTCTTTTAAACTTTATTTGGTCACTTCCCCCTATTCTTGATTGAAGATAGTTGATATGCTCTTGTATCTCTAATCATTCATGAGTTGTAGAGAGATCCTCTTGTATCTCTAATCATTCATGAGTTGTAGAGAGATGAGAGCTCTGGGCCCACTCTTTCATCCCACTTTTGACTATCCTTCACTTTGATTCCCAAACATATGATGGTGATCCCATAATTGATCTACTCTAAGCAGATGAAATTATCTCCATTCTTTGTGGGTAATGTAACCATAGCGGTCAGGTTGTACAGGTTATAGTAAATATGGTCCATTATGTAATACTCAAGTCATAGCACAAGAATTTGAGCAGAATCCAAACTGGTCTCTTCCCGATATTAGTCCCGAAAAGATCTATGCCTTACCCATGTTTAAATTATGTGCATCTACTCTTATTCATTATGTTTCCACCAATGTTCCTATTTCATAATCTGAACCAGTTTATCAGGTTTCTCTCTTACAACGCAATGATATAGAATGGGATTTAGAGCAAGGGTTTCAATATGTCCATCTTGGAATTATTCAGTTTGGGATTAATCCTTTGGTCAAATCAGGTCTGAATGTGTCCTCCCTCTGTTGTGTTATTGATTCTGGACATACAAATTTCCAGAATGCACCGATTGAAGGTTTCCAAGCCTCGTTGCGTAACGGCCATGTATGGTCCTCTGTTCTACCATGATTTCAAGTCTCTCTTACTGATCCACACATACTTGACTTCTTACAAGCCTACATCCAGTTTTAAGGTTTTGACATATCACCCCATTCTGAAATTTTACAATTACACACTAATATTTGTTTGTGATTTGTCTCTACCACTCTTCCCACATTAAATCCAAAACTCATAATATGCACTATGTGTGAAGGCGTGGTGGTAGGCCCGTGAAATGTAACTCCGATCACTCTAAGATTTACAGAGTTGAAAATCCTAGAAGAATGGAATTCTAAATATACTAGCCTAGAAGAGAAGTATATTTCTCTAACAGAGCTGCAATAGTTAAAAATATGCAACACCAATCATGGCCCTGTTTTGAAACTAGGAAGATCTCAAAGTGTTTGAATTGACACTGCCACGTCTGTAGAAAATCTTTTTAGATCCAAGCCCAATCTTAGTTCCAAACCTAGACTTACAGAGTTGGATGAGCATATCTCCAACCATGAGACACTCATTCTGCAAGTTCTATGAAGCCACTTCCTCTACCCCATCTAGAGCACATTTGACGTAGGATCTTTCGAAAGATATAGAGGAACACAACCAAACACAAGCACTTCACAGTCTGAACATCTACGACAACACATAGACTATCTAGGTTGCCTCTAGATAATAACTCCTCGTGATATTAAAATGCTAAGATATGATCTTCCCCGAGAAAAGGAGTCAACTGGAAAGCCAAGCATGTTGCCAGAAAGTTCTCTTGGCCCAGGCAATTTTTCTCCTAAATACAAATATGGAAGTCTAGTCATTGACATGGACTTCATTCAATACATAAAGACCAATGAAGAAATATCCTAAGACATAGTTAGACTTCGGAATTATTCTAACTACCAAATTGTTTGCATTTCACAAAACATTGATGATATGACTCAAGACATATTGCAGGAAAAAAGTCAAATCTTTGGTATGCATGTCGATTTAGATAATCTTGAGCATAATTCAGAAACTCGATCTAAAGAACTATAAGAAGTAAATAAAAAGCTAGATATAATAATGGAAGTAATTACAGATTTGAAATCTAGCTTACAAAAAGAACAAATATATCCTTCATGCCCTCTCTCTAGAAGAAGTTGATAAACAAACATTCAACTTCTTTCATCCTGAAGATAAAAACAAGCCCTCATGTTGCAGACATTTCCTACTTAAGGGAATTACAAGGCTTGAACAAAAATTCCAAAAATAGAAAATGTTGTTAGAATGGCTCAAGAAAAACTCCAGTCAGTTTAAATCGAATTGATCGAAATCAAAATGGTTAAACAAGAACAACCAAAAGGGCCTGTATTAAAACATGAAGAAGTGCCAAGAGGCACAAATGATGAACAAAGTGGGCATCCTTTCCAAAGTGCCCGAGAGAAATGGTGCAATGCCAAATATGGTGGGAATCAAAAGATTCCTTATGACCTGGCTAACTCTGAG
>ML831249.1:0-30034 GCA_009831015.1 Picea engelmannii
TTGTAAAGTGGCTTTTTAAATAAAGTGCTTTTATAAAGTGAATGTACTTTATAACTTAAAGTGTTTTTAAGTTGTGGGACCCAAAAAGTATTTAATGAGCATTTATTACTTATTTTGTAATTAATGAGGAGCATTAAATATGAATCCTCAGATTAGACTTATGATAGCCATTAGATTGAGTTGGTTATGTAAGTTAGGGTTTCTTGGGAAAAGAGAAAAGTACATATACATGCTTAGGGATGTGAGAAAAGACACACTGGAGAAGACGAGAGAAGTTGAGAGATTGCTTGAGAGAGGAAAGTGGGCATCAAGAAGGGCACGATTTCCAAGAGAGCTAGGGCACAAATCCTAAGGAGGCATTTTCTGTTTTGATTTGCAACAGTGTTATTTGCTGGGATAGGCCGTACTGTACGGATCCGTACAGGTCGTACAACAATATACTTGAGGCACGAAAATTGAGGCAAGCTTGGGCATGGTTTTCGAGGCAATCCTTGAAGAATTTTCTGAAGGAGGACGACCGTACAAAAGAGGAGGTACAACAGCCTGTTGTGGCACGAATTTCAAGGTGCCAACTTTCAACAAATCTGTACAGCTGTACGGACTGTGGCACGGTTTTCAAGACATATTTGTGTGGGATAGTTTTGTGTTGTAAGAGGTATTTCTCTTGGCTGAAAAGTGTTATTGATGCTGTTTTGAACTTTCTTGAAGCAAAATAATAATATCTCTCTCTCTCTCATTGGGTTTCCCCACATTGGGGTTTTCCCTGGCATTTGCCTAAATTTCTGTGAGTTATGGGTTGCTGTCCATTGTGCATTTCCATTGCATATTTTGCTTAACAATGTGTATTTCTGCTTATAGAAATTTCTGAATGTGGGTATGCATTTCTGAAATTTAAGAAGACAGTTATCTCTAGGTTGCTAAGTGTTTGACGAAATGTGTGAATGAAATATTTTTGATTTTGTCATTAAAAAATCAACATTGTTGACTATCTCGGTTTGCCCATCCGTCTGAGGGTGATAGCTGGTACTAGGGGTCAAGGCCGTACCAACCAATCTGAACAACTCCTACCAAAAGGTACTCATGAACCTGCTATCCCTGTCATCGACAATGGTCTTGGGTAGACCGTGCAACCTGAAAATCTCCCTGAAAAACAATTCGGCCACCTGTGCTGCGTTGAAGTCTGTGGCTATGGAGAAGAAGTGTGCAAACTTCGTCAATCTGTCTACCACCACAAAAATGCAGTCCTTCCCTTGTGTTCTTGGCAACCCGGTGATGAAGTCCATGGATATGCTTTCCCACTTGTGCTCTGGAATGGGTAAGGGATGTAGTAATCCTGCCGAGTGAGTATGCTCATCCTTGTTCACCTGGCATGTAGTACACTCCTTTACATGTTTTATTACATCCTCCTTGAGGCCCTTACATTAGAACCTCTCTCTTACCTCCCTGTACGTCTTGCTGATCCCCTAGTGCCCTGCCATCGGTGAGTCATGACATGCCTGCAATACCTTGGCCTTGAAAGCCGATCCAGGAACCAAAAAGATTTTGCCCTTGTAGTAGATGAGGTCATTTATAATCCTGAAGTTATCATCCTGTACCTGTCCATCCAGTAGCTGACAAGCGAACTGATCCTTCGTATACTCCATCACCAAGTGGTCTTTCCAGTCAACCGATACACTTGTCATGGCAAAGATGGATGGCCTCCTAGACAATGCATCAGCCACCACGTTGTTCTTCCCTTTGACAAATTCAATGTCAAAGTCGTAGGCTTGTATTCGGCTTACCAATTTTTGTTGCCTCTCATTTAAGTCCTTCTGCTCCAAAAGGTATTTGAGACTGTTATGATCCGATCTGACCACAAACTGTGCACCTACCAGATATTGCCGGAATTTGGCTAGTGCATGCATGATAGCCAACATTTCTTTGTCATAAATGCTGTAGAGTAGCTCAGGACCCCTGAGTTTTCGGCTCTCATAGGCAAGAGGGTGCCTATTCTGCATCAGTATGACCCCTATCTGTTCTCCTGAGACATCACACTCCAAGGTGAAAGGTACGCCGAATTTGGAAGAGCTAGGATGAGGCACGTACTCATCATTTGAGCTTCCTCATTCCATTTGAAGGCTCCTTTCTTAGTCAAATCGATCAAGGGTGCACACAGCTGAGAAAACCCCTTGACAAATTTCCTGTAGTACGTGCATATGCCCAGAAATCCTCTTAACTCTGTGAGTGTCTTAGGAGTAGGCCACTCCATAATGGCTTTTATTTTTTCCTGATGTACCTGCACCCCTTTTGCTCCAATGATGTGCCCCAAGTAAAGCACCTCTGTTATTCCAAACTCACATTTGGACTCCTTAGCGTATTGTGACTGTTCCTCCATGATTGACAAAGTCTGATCCACATGCCGGAGGTGTTCCTCCCACGTCTTGCTGTAAATGAGCAAGTTATCAAAAAATACCAATAGGTGCTTCCTTAGTTGCTTGTTGAACACGTGGTTCATACAAGATTGGAACGTGGCTGGGGCATTCGTCAACCCGAAGGGCATCACTAAGAACTCATAATGGTCGTAATGACATCTGAAGGCTATTTTTGAGATGTCCTCCTCCCTCATCTTGATCTGATGATAGCCAGAACGAAGGTCAATCTTTGTGAAGTAGACAACTTCGTGCAATTCGTCTAGCAACTCATCAATCCTCGGTATCGGGTACCTGTTTTTGATTGTCTTTTTATTCAAGGCCCTGAAGTCAATGCACATCCTCATAGTGCCGTCTTTCTTCTTATCCAGCACTACTGAAGAAGCAAAAGGGCTAGTGCTCGACCTGATGTGCCCCATGTCCAAAAGTTCCTTGATGGCCTTTCTATCTCGTCCTTGTACTTCTTCGGATGCTTGTAAGGTGTGGTGATGACTGGTTTAGCTCCTCCCTCTAGCTCAATAATATGCTCAAACCCCCTGTCTGGTGGCACCCTTGGAGGAATCGGTCCAAACACCTTGTGGTGCTTGTCAAGGATTTCTTGGATCTCAGGGGTGTAGTAAATCTTACCCTACTCATCCACACGTGCTGAAATCCTGCATTCTGCCTGATATACTATCTCATCTCTTTGGAAGATGGCCTCCATCCTCTTGGCTGTGACCAGCTTTGCAACATTCCCTGTCATGCCCCGGAGCACTACCTTTTGTCCACCCTCCTCTGTAAACGACATCTCCATGGTTTTGTAGTTGGTGGTGATAGGCCCCAACGTACTGAGCCACTGAACTCCAAGGATGATGTTGGTATCTGGAAGGTCCATGACATAGACGTCCTGTACTAGCTCATGCCTACCCAATGTAAGCTTCATACCAGGAATGTACCTGTCACAAGGCATAGTGCTTCCACCTGCTACCTCGACCTTGAATCCTTCAAACTCTACTGTGGGTATATGCCTCCTTTTCAGCAATGCTGAATCAATGAAGTTATGAGAGGCTCCCCCATCAATCAGGACCAATACCTTCTGTCCCTGCAAGACTCCCCTCATCCGGAAGGTGTTATATTTAGGCACTCTGCTGATAGATGCTAAGGTGGCTTTCTCCTTAGCCATACTGTCCTGTCCTGGGATCTCCTCTGCTATCTCAATGGTTTCGGCCTCCATGTTCTGTATCTGGCCGATCTCCTCCTCTTCCTCGTTGTCTGAAGTGACTTCTATGTAATGCACTTGACCACGGCCCATGCACTTGTGTGTCGGGTTCCATGGTTCTTTGCAAGTGAAGTAAAGTTGCTTCCTCCTTAGTTCTCTCCTGGTGTTCTCGTCCACTCTGCCACGGCCCCTGTCAAAACCCCTTGGGTCACGTCTTCCCTGATTCATTGGAGGCCTTTGGTCTCTTCCCCGAGCGTTAAGAGGTGGTTTGGGTATAAATTTCGGCCTAGCAGCTGGTCCTAGATCCCTCGTCCTCCAGATAGCATCTTGTAGGTTGGTAGGCTTAAAAGCCTTTACCCAACCCTTAAAGGGCTCCATCAGCCCCTCAGTGAAGAGCATCATGAGTCTGTTTTGTGATATATCTTGCACCATCATGACCAACCTCTAAAATTCTTCAATGAATGCCTTAGCCGTACCTGTTTGTCTCAGCTGTGTGAGCTCCCTGAAGTGCAACTCCGGATCTCCCTGATCAAATCTATCAATGAGCCTCTGAGTAAATTCTGTGTAGGACACTATCTAATTGTGGCCTAGTGTGGTGAGTCCATGGTACCACCAATCATGAGCCTTGCCATCTAAATAGATGGCGGCAAATTTGATGGCTTCCATCTCTCTCATGGGATTAAGCTGTAGATAGGTATCCATCTTTTGCACCCATGCTTGTGCTGTCATCTTGGTCGTCCCATCAAAGTATGGGATCTCTATCTTCCCTGCTCTTCGTTCAAACTCAAAATTGCTCCTGTGGTTCGTCCTGGGCTTATTTCTGAACTTGAGTTGGCAATATTGATCTAGGGACATTTGCCTCTGAATGATCATGTCCAGGCCGTAGTACTCCTTAGTACACTGTGCCATTTGCTCCACAAAGTCGTCCACCTGCTCCTGCTGCATCTGTTCATCTGTGAATGTGGGCAAGTATGGTCTAGGGTTAGCCCTGCTACCCATTTGTCCATATGACGTGCCTCCTCCATGGCTTCCCTCGGATCTGGGAGCTTTCTCTGGATTGTATCTAATTTCACCATGGGATCCACCAGATCCACTAGCCACCTTGTCTCCATACGTCTCAGGGTCTTTTCCCTGATGAGTCATCTTCATCAATAGCTGGGTTATCATCGTATGGTTCTCATCAATTTTTTTGAGATTCCCATCTACCTTCTTTAAGGTCTCAATGATCTCGGCTTGTTCCCTTCGGTTTGTCTCCTGGCTTTCCTGCAAGTGATGGACCAAGTTGCTCTCTGTAAGATTTAGGGTCTTATGGAATTCGGCTGCTAAGTAGGCCAAGCGTTGTGGGTCTCGGTCATCTCTTGAACCCTCCATTTCGGCTTCTGTTTCACTGGTTTGTTTCTTCCTTTTGCCCATAAAGATCCCACTGTACCTCTGCATGCGCTAATCCCCCACAGGTTTGGAGGATCAAAGCTCTGATATCACTGTAATGATCCCAAGCCAATTTTTCGCTTGGAATCACTAACTAACCATTGATTTGATTATTATTTGTTGTGTATGCAGGTTGACCATGAATATTTCGGCCTTAGGGTTTATTCAATTATTTAACCATGGATTTACACAAACATCATTGCCATCATATGAAGATCATCAACACTACACAAGAGAGGAACCATAAGCAAATAGCTGAACTTTATTATAAGAAAGCAAGCACCTGATACAATAGAGAAGCAGATCTGAATAGATGGCTTCAAGGCAATACTATAGCTGTATACAAAATGCTCCCGGAGATACAAATCAAGCCTCCCAAAGGCTGCCAATAGAAGATGAACGCTCAACTGCAAGACCAGGGTTTTGGCCTCCCCCCAAGCAACTGGTACGGCCCGGATGACTGCTGCTACGGCCTGCTGAAGACAAAGGACACCAAGGGTTCGACCCTCTTGAAGATATAGACCTTCTGATGTTGCCAAACTCTTCCTAATGATAGATCAGGGCAAGGGAAGCCTCCTCCTGAAGTATGAAGCTCAAACACTGAAGTCTCCTCCTCAAACTGCAGAAACCCTAGGATGGTACGACCCTCTTGAAACCCCGAATATGGCCAATAGTACGGCCTAGCTGAATGGGGTCTCTGAATCGTCTGAAATTCTCCCAAATGATAGATTGGGCATCCACAAGCACTGGAGAGAAGTCTCAAGATCAGATCTAGCCTATAGCCTTCTAGATCTGAGAATTGTTGAATCTCCAAGTCGTACCCTTCCTCTTGAAATCGTCCCAACCTGCAGTAAATGATAGGGACGTGATAACTCCTCCAAGAAGCCCTCAAACTGATGAGCAAGGGCTTGCAAGCAAAACCCTAATGCTGGAAAACTCTCAAGCTTCTTCCCTTGGCTGGATTGAACTCTTCCTCAACAATTGGTGCGCCCCTGCAAGAAAACCCTAGCTATACGACCCTGCTGATCCAAATGGTACGACTCTGCTAATCCTCCTGGATAGATGATAGCTGTAGAATGGTGTGGGTGGAGTATTTCATCCTCGAGACCAAGGTTGGAGCTAGGTGAGTGGAATCTTTCACCTCTAAGCTGCTCACTAGGGTTTGTAATATCAAAACCCTCAAAATTGTATGCTCAAGAGCATCAACAAGCAAAATACCAAAATCCAGAATGAATAATAGGTGCACCCTAGCCTTCCCTTTATACTTTTCTTCTATTTCTCTGTTGAGTTAGATTAACCCCTAGGGTTAACTCTTAACTCAACCTCCAGCGCTTCTATTCCTCCATTGAGTTATCTTTTAACTCTTTTTCACCTTTTCATCAAGTCAACTTAATAATATAACTTTAGTTTGGTTGACCCTTCCCCTTAGTGTGAGACTATGGCCTAGTGGGGATGCCTAGGCCAGTGAGTCTTCTCAATACCTCTTCAGCAAGAGGTGGGGGACATTACAAAATTCCATATTCTCTTTAAAGTATTTCTTCGGTGTTGTGTTCATTTATCTCTAGTTACAGACATGATACTTAATATTGCCCGGACGAGGAATTTCATACGTATAACATCAAGTGGGGGTTGGTTGAGTGGGAATACACTTTTATGGAGATAGAGTTGCCCCCCAAAAAACTTCACCTTTCTGTTCTGTAAGGACCTTACCTTTCTTCCCAAGAAAGACTCGACCTTTCTTTTGGCCTTTAAGGATTAGAAGGTTTTATGCCCGGTAGCCCATTTGGGGTCTGAAATGACGTTTTTAGTTCCCAATTTAGGACCTTACTTTTTTGTAATGATCTTACCTTAAGCCTTGGTGAAGTTGGAATATCTCCTTGGCCTTCTTGCTCTTGTAGAAATTACCCCTTAGGGGTTGTTATGGTTTCTTCTGGGTCGTATAGGTGCACTGAAGGCTTGCCATAATTGATTCAGAGGCCATTATAGTATATTCCCTTCCATAGCCTTCTCGGGGGCTCATGCCGTTATGACGTAATGAAACTTTGATAAGCTCTGTGTCCTAACCAGCCAAAGAGCATACCAACGAAACCCTAAGCGCGTGACATAATAACCCCTTTGAAACCCTCTACAAAGTGACCATGAGTTAAGAGTGATTGAGAGTTAGTTAAGGTTACCTTTAGGCCTAGTTACCTATTGGAGGGTACATTGGCTTTCTGAACTTGACTTGCCGGGGAGGAGCAGAGCGGACCACTGCCAAGGGAGCGGATCACTGTCGGGGAGGAGCAGAGTGGACCACTGCCCAGGGACCGGATCACTGTCGTGGCAAGAACCATAGCTCATATATAATGGTGAGTGATATATGGTACCTAACCTGGTTACTAGCTAGCTTACAACTAGCTAACCCATGCGCTCAAGAACCATAGCATATAATTGATTACTGCTCGGAAAACCCCCTTTCCAGTGAAACACCTCGGGGGATCGTGATGTAACGAAACACCTATCAATTCTCAGGAGTTAAGGCCTAGTTACCAGAAGTTAAGACCTAACAAAGCACCCTTTCCTTTACGAAGTGACCGTGAACGAGGACTTAGTTACCGAAGTTACCGGGAGTTTGGACGGGAAGAAATATCAATGGTTGGGAGGGCTTATCCAAGGCCTAGTTACCATAGCCTTCACTGCCCACTATTTCTAGCCCTGGAAGGAAGGAGTGGGCTACTCTTTTTAGCCTCGGATGGAGCGGGACGAAACCCTCATGAACTCTATCCTTTGTAACGAAACACTTCACCCGCGTAATGAAACAATTCACCAACTAGCCCCTTGTCCCCAAGCCAAATGAGTTCCCAATCAAAGTGGAGGGCTACCAGAGTTTAGGCCTAGAGAGTGAAAGAGTGATCCAAAAGAGTGAAAGCCCTTCTATTCTCTTTCCTGTTACAAAATGTCTCTTCCTTGGCTTTCAAGCTATTCTCTTTCCTGTGATGAAATGTCTCTGACCTGTCCTGTAACAAATAACCATTTAGATTGAACACGATCTTTGGTTCAGATATAGACAACCTTGGTTTTGTTTTGTTTGATATATTGGCTTCCAAGGAAAGCGTTAGCTCATGCCTATGCGTTAGCTTGTTCCCTTGCCTATATGAGCTCCGGTAACTACTAGCATTAGCTCAGGTAACTAGGCATTAGCATATAATAAGCATTGGAGCGTGCCTATGTGTTAGCTCGTACCCTTCGACATTAGCTTCTAATAGAGTTAGAGCGTGCACATACCCTTGAGCGAAAGCGAGGGAATGAGCAAAACTCAACTATTTGTTTCACGAAGGGGGGGTGAACGAGTTTAGGAGTGAACCCCTACGCCGCTCACTCACAGGGAAGGGGCTTACTTACTCATCTAGCTACTCACTTACCCACTAGCTTACTCAACTAGCTTACTCACTAATTCACTTGAACGCATAAGCTAATATAGAAACTCACTCTCCTAACCCATAGCTCAATAACCCTCAATAACCATCAATAACCCTCAATAAAACCCATCCTAACTAACCCTCACCTATGCTCAATAATCACCATAACTCACCTCAATAATAATCATAGCTCACCCATGCTCAATAACCCTCACCCTACAGCTCAATAACCGTCTCAGCTAGCTTACTCACTCACTAGCTTACTCAACTAGCTAAAGAAGGGAAGCCCACCTAATTGGCTCAACTGCTTTCATTGTTTCTATCGTGTTCTCAGGAGCAACACCCCAATTGTGGGAAGTGGGAAGAGAGATTCAACGACAAATCATTTCCTATTCTCATAGAGCTGGTACGAGCATGATAATTATGCCCTCTCGTCCCATTTATGTGTTTCACTGTTTCTATGATGTTCTCAGGAGCAACACCCCAATTGTGGGAAGTGGGAAGAGAGATTCAACGACAAATCATTTCCTATTCTCATAGAGCTGGTACGAGCATGATAATTACGCCCTCTCGTCCCATTTATGTGTTTCAATATTCCTCCCTCACCCTCCTACCTCAGGTGAGCCATCCTTCCTCTTTTTCATTTATACATATATAGGAATGGATAAGAAAATGATATAATGGAACATGCATCGAGCCGGAGGTGTTTCTAGTTGAACTTGGGTTGTAGTGGTTTGGTTAGCCTCAACTTCGAAAGGATCGTGAGCTCAGCTACTATATTAATTCTATCCCATGTTTCTCATGTTTGGTGGACCATACTTGGGTTTTCGAAGCGAGGTTGAGTAATTGGTCAACTCATTAGGCTCATGACCTAAAGATTGCAGGTTCGAATCTTGCCCCCGCCTTAGCCTTAAAGTTTAAAGCGAAAATCCTCTCGGGAAAGCCCTGGACGAAGGTGATCCTTATAACTAACAAGAACGCTCTCTATCTATAAGGAGTTAGTTTGTTATTACATTTTTTTTCGCATAATCTGAATTGATACATACATAATTTGAATTCATACGTTTCCCATCATTTGTCTATTACATACAGATTGAAATGTCTCCGTTCCGTCTCGTTACCGGGCATCCACTCGAACCATTCCACTATACTGTACTGATGCGATATGTGTGGCCCAACCCAGAACCATGCAGAGTAGACTTGATGTCATCTCTGCATTGCTCTAGCCTAAGTCATAGGGTTCGCCGAACCTAAATTTTGAGGTTCGAAATTTGGCAAACCTCAAGGTTCGCCGAACCTAATGCCGAACCTGAACAAACTTGAATGCGTGCACAAATTCGAACCTTAGAACGAATTTGAAGGAGAATTTTATTGAGGTTTGGGATGAGGTTTCATTAGGGTTCAATATATATAGCTGAACCTCATCCGAACCTTACTGGAAAATTCGAACCCGAATCGAACCTAATCGTTGCCGATCCAGAACTTGAATCGGAACCATGTGACTTAGGCTCTAGCTACTTAGATTCTTTAGTTCACTAAGGCTTGAAAGATGGTTACTACCTACCAAGCTCACTTCCAAGTCCCTTTCCCTCTGGGTTGGAGAGATTATTATCTAGAGCGAGGAGTGGGAAAGAGGAACAAATGGCCGCGTACATGCCTGGAAGATGTTTTAGCAGTGGTGCATCCAATCAGATCGAACATAGATAAGTGGGTGAAAAAGGGCTTTAGAATAGGGAGCGTCAACAGAGCTCTTTGTTGAGCGAATGTGATCATGACGAGACTCTAGGAGTAAAGAAAGGCCCGACTAACTCTATGCCAACAACTGCGGTAAGAGATGAGCATGATCTCCTTCCTGCGGGGTTTCGTTCATTCAATCAATCTACTTCTATTTATAATTGCGAATCGGTCTCTATTAGAGGAAAGGCTATCTATCAATGGGTAGACAAAAGTGACGAAGTTTCTCTGATTACAGAAGGAGGAAATAGTGGGTCAACACAACTATGATATTCTTTCCAACCCGACATATCTAGTTAGGTCGGGCTGTCCACCCGGTCCTTTCTCCTCTAGTGATGCTTTAGTTCGCTGGATGTTTAAAGTCCAGGGAAAGCATGCAGGTTTTTTGGATCATAAATCGATTTTTCTCTACTTTTTCTGGTTCCCCGCTATAATAAGTTGTCCCACATAAGCGAGATAAAGCCCCGATAATCAGTAGGAAGTCATCAATGACTCACTGATCAATAGGTAGGTGCGGACTTCAAACCTTCGAGCTTAAGATCCTGCTAATCAAGCTACTCTTCTGATTTCCCATGACACGATGTATGAGGGCGATGACTTGGTACAAGAACTATTTCCTTTTCCACCGTCTTTTACCTCAGATGCCTTTAGATAACTCTTTCTTGAGAACTATTTCCTTTGCCTTTCCTTTCACTTCGGATGCCTCGTGATAACTATATCCTCTTGCAATAACTACTATTTATACGTCTCTTTGCCCTTGCCATTGTTCGGTAAAATGACTCTATCGCTTCCAACTTTGCAGCTTCAAGCCATGAATTAAGATAATATGGGAGCGAAACAACCAACTAGCGTAGGAGGAAGACAACTAGCCCGAAGACGAGAACAAGGGAGGTCTAGGTGCCAGATGATTAGCTATAGAAGGACGAGGTACCAATTTATTATGATTTTCCTTCCTTAAGCTACTTAGATGCTTCAGTGAGCGAAGTCTAGTAGCTCCTTAGATGTTTCAATTCGCTAAGTCCAGGCCAATTTGGTATACTTTGGGCTTTTTTCTCTGTGACCGAAGTACAAGAAACTTGATAACTTACATGGGGTCCTGGGTTGGTGTGATGCTTGAAGGGGATACTGAAGTGAATTATCTTACATGGCTTATGTCTTAAGTTGCAACTTACTTTGCATGTTTTAAGCACTGATGTTTCTCATGAACTTTGGCTAACAATGTTTTATACTTTGGCTTGTTTTGGATGCCCCAGACATGGTTCTCGAGGGACGTCCTGGGCTTGTACCTAGGACATTATGTCTTATTGCAGGACTTTGGCATGTGTGATGGAGAGCAGTGGGTCATCCAGTGACTCACCACCCTTAGACAATGGTTCTCACATCCTCAGGACCTTGGACGATGGACAGATGGGCTTGGTTTGAGTAGCTATGGTCATTATGCCACACATATGGGCTGGAAACCCCACATGATGGGCAGTGTACTGGAGATGATTGACATGGCTTTGGGTGAGGAGACACCTCACTTCACTCTCTTTCACCCTCAGAGGATGCCACTTGGCCTTTGGAGGTAAGATGTCATCCTCTCCTACCATGACGTCACTCTTCTAGCACATGATGTCACCCTTTTTAAGATTTTATTAGGTAGTTTTGTATTTTGGCATATTGATAGAGGCATGTTAAGGGGTCGACCTCACTTATATTTTATTGTTGACAAAATATGTGGACAAATTATGTTGAAGTTGCCTCATATAAAAAGGGCAAGCCTCATTTTCATTTTGGATCATCTTCTCACCTTTGTGAGATATACTTATGAAATTTTCGCCCTTTTCGGGTTACTAGCTCTTTTAAACTCATGTTCTTGGCTTGGATAGGTCGCTTGTGGATGGTTTTGTCGGTTTTGGATGGGAATTTCTGCAATTAGGGTTTTATCTCATGGTTTCTCGGTGAAGTGAATTTTCTGCAATTTTATTCTTATGCTAGTAAAGTTTCATGGTAAATTTTCTATTTCATGCTAGATGTCTTGCTTGGTGAAACCCTAAGAGAGGAACATAAGTGCTTCTTCCTCTCACAAGGTAATTTTTGTCCAAAATTTGTGAAAGAATCCTTGCTAGGGTTAGACTCTTAAAGCCCTAAAGTGCTAGCACTTTAGGATTTTAGCCCTAGACTTTTGATTTTGACGTAGTTGAAACTACAAGAAGGGAGAAGCGGTTTCTAGGGCCCAAATGTGCTTGCACCCTAGAAATCCTTCTCCACAAGATTCAAACCCTAAGGCCCTAGTGTGCTAGCACCTTAGAGTTTGAATCCTACCTCTTGGTTTCAAGTAGGTCATCATCCAAGCCTAGTTGCATTTGCTGTTATAAGACTCCATAACCCTTAAAAGACACTAGTCTCAAAGCATTCTCATGGTGAATTGATCATCGAACTCTTTCTCTCAACTCTCTCAAGCATTCTACTAACCTAACTAACACTGACATTGGCAAACTCATTGGATAATTTGCTACTGTTACAAAAGTTTGCTACAACCATCTGATAACACTCTTATTTGCTGCAAACACTCTTGCAAAGGTGGCCTAACTCATTCAAAAATTGCATCTTACAATTGCATATTGTTCTAGTGAATAAATGCTAAGTTTTAATTGTCAATTGTTGCATTTCTGAGCATTAATTGTTGCCGCTGTTGTAAATCATTTACTGCTGTCATATCATTGATTACTGCTGCAAATTTACAACAGCCATTGCAACTTACATTGTCTAGTGTCTTAAAGAGGTATTAATTGCATGTTTGGACTTGTAAATAATCATTTATATGCTGTAAAGTGTTCTTGTTTTGGGCAGGTACTCAAACAACTTCATACCTCTTCTACGACCTTGACCTAGACCAATCTTTATGTGATCAAGAGATGGGGGGGGGGTGGTAGGCTTAGCTACTATACTTGCTACTTTGATCCCTTGAGGTGACTAAGGAAGCCTCCCTTGTGGTGGACCTCCTCCATCACTAAAACAAGGGAAGTTCTTACTAAGGTGACAGTGGTAGGATCTTCCATTGTTACACAAGATTTGGGGACTTGTGGTGGGGCTTTGCACAAGTACAAATCCTGTGATAACATGACCTAGTTCACTACAAGCAACCTACAAGACACAAGTAGGTCCACACATGTGAAGCTCTCTACTCCAGGTGACCCATGTTAAGCTCAAGCAAGGCTCCAAGGCATGAACACTACTCCCCAAGGCCCAATGCTCCTCCTCTAAGGCTCCAAAGCTCCAATGCATTTCCAAGGTCATGTGTTTCATCAGGGATAACCACACCTACATGTCCACTCCCTCAACCCAAGCATCCTCAAGTCAAATGTAAGCCTCCATGCAAGCAACTGAGCAACCCTATGCTGTCTAGGGCTCAACACCCTCATTTGAAATGCCCAATGCTCCTCCTGCAATGCAAGGTGTACTCCAAGAAAGCAACCTCCCTTCATGTGCCGGCTACATGAAGAAGTCATAAAGCTCCATAGGTTTCCAACGCTCTAAGGAAGAATGTCATACAAGCATCCATACAAGGTCCAACATCCAAGAGTAAGCCACCTACATTGTGCAAGTCCATCATAGAACACCAAGGGTCAACCATACACCATGTTCCCAACATTTCCCGAAGCACCCCCTAACATGATGTAAACACTTTTGGAGTAAAAGCTAATACTCCCTAATTACCAGGAAATCGTTTTCACCAACATTTGTCTTCTCCCTCTGCAACTCAACCAAAGCTACTATTTGCAAATATGAACCTGTTGCAGCCTTGGAATCAACCATTGTCTTCAAAAAAGGAACTATCACCCATCCATCACACTCCTTTAAGGCATCACATTGAACCTCCTCAAAACAACTAGTAGGCTTTGCCAATGCAACATGGCTAAAATTTCTTATGGGAGGAAGACTTGCCCTCCTTGAAGATTTGGGAACTCATATCTTCTCTTGTGCCTCTTGTAATGTTTTGGTAAGCCATCTCGACTTTCTACATGTTGGAGTAGAAGGTGAGGGCACATCCATCCCTAATATCACCTCGTCCACCCTCGACTTTGACTTATCTCGAGTCTCTAAATTAATCTTTGGAACAACAACCTCCTCCTTCTCCTTAATCTTTGAGGGAGAGCCCTGTGAACTAGAAGACCTCCCATCCTCATTGAACTTCACATCTATGCTTACCACTACCTTCTGTTGTGCTGGAATATCAATCCTATAAGTTGTAGAAGTATCATTTTGTCTAGCAACACAAGATGCCATCATAGTATCTTGAATCTCCAAAAAATGATGACCACCTGTGAATTTGAAGGAACCTAAATCTAGATCATTAGCAACTTGCCAAATTCCATAGATTTTGAACTTGTCTCCATGGTATCCCTCTATACATTCTCTACCCTCAGGGTGGGTTATGTTCGAAGATGGCCTTCTATGCTGAGCACTTCATGGTTATGAGGGATGGCCTTATTATTTGAGCCCATTACACACTTCACCATTGGATGCACGCTCTTCGGATCCTCTGGGTTAGTTTAAAGTTGGCTCTCATAGATTGTGGATTCAGATTGACCGATTATATATGATCTTCCAGTTGTGCCATCTCTGAGAGATTGAGACTGAGGAACACTTCATCTTGCATTGCGTGGATACGAGGGTGGGGGTGGGGGGTAATATTATAGAAAACATCCTTGGACGGTTCCATTGTCTCTTTAAAGAGCCATAGACGCTTGGCAACTTTTTTAGGTACCTCGACTAGAGATGACTGACCTTATACATGCAGAAGGCCCTCCGTCTCCACTCTTCTATCCACTAGCCACATCCACATTCTGGACCAACTCCCACCCGACAGATCACTTCCTTTTTTACAGTGCTCTCGACTAGGGGCACCAAGTGGTATATGGATAGAGATGATCCCAGATTAGTGAGGACACGAGGCACTATTTCTACCCTTGTGAGATCCCAATGGCGTTGCTAGACTAGACCCCATATTACTAGATAGACCAGTTGCTAGATGAGATCTTCCAGACCACAATGACATGATCTTCCTTCCACATAACTGTTGATATTACGGTAGCTGCGGGAGGTATTAACCTCTATGTGTAACCTTTGACGAGTCTAGAATATTCCGGGAAGCAAGAGAAACCTTAGAAGGTTAGGAAATAACCTTGGAAGACAAGTCGGTTCAAGATAATAATTTATAGTAAATTATTATCCTCCAGAAGTAGAAGTCGGCCTAGTTAGGTCACTTGGAGGACTATAAATAAGAGGGCGCTAGAGCTCATTTGTCACACTCACTCTCACAACTGCATAAGGACAAGTGGTGTGCATGATTGGAGGAGAGCTACAGCTGCTGCAGTGGTGACTTGGTCTTTGGTTATGGTTGGACTTTCTGCTTGGTTATGGTTTGGACTTTCTGCTTGGTACACGAGCTTTGGAGAGAGGTACACTACCTTGGTTGGCTATTGGTTCTAGGGTTTGCTTTCGGAATTATTCTGTCTGTCAAGGTTAAGGTGCTCTCGGGTGGCCTTTGTGCCTATGGTTGGGTGACACTTTTGCTATATTGTCTACGGTGAAACGAGCACACCTATTATTCTAACAGGTTATGTGCCCACTCTATCTTCGGACAGTCTAACCATTGGAAGGTAGATTGAAAGGATTTGTTGAGTTGCAGTTGCAATCAAAGTTTTGCTGCAGCAACAAAACCCTAACCCTCGTGTTGAGACACCTTAAGTGAAGCGCTTGACCTAATTCCTGGATAACCTAGTGCACCCTAGCCTAGCACACCTCTTGGTACTCTCAACAAGCCAAGACGTTAAGTTTGAGTTTTTGGTCAAAGTCAAAAGTTGACCAAGTCAAAGCAGTCATGACTTACTCTATGAAGTCAGAAAACAAGTTATAAGGGGCTTCTAACTTCAGAGCATGGAAGACAAGGATTGACCTCATCCTTGCCAAGAATAAAGTGTTGGATATCATGAAAGGCAAGATCATGGAACCACAGTTTGAAGCGGGAAAAGAGAAGGAATCTCAGAACGTTACAGTTATGGATAAGTTCAAGGACAACGACATCAATGCTATGAGCATCATAGTGGACTCTGTAAAGGACCATTTGATACCCTACATTTCTCATCTTGACTCATCTAAGATGTACGATGCACTAACTAACCTCTTCTCAGTCAAAAATATTGGACAAGCGATGAGTTTGAAGAACGAGCTCTGTGACATGAAAATGAATGATGATGACAACTTAACATCATACTTTGTAAGAATCTCTCAGTTAAGAGATCAACTACAAGCTATTGAGGAAATCATTTCAGAAAATGAACTAGTAAATATAGTACTTAATGGCCTTCCCAAGACATGGGATGCATTTTCCGCAAGCATGAACACAATAACGGAGTATCCCACATTTGAAGAACTTTGAACTTGCTCTGCACAAGAAGAATCAAGGATTAGCACAAAAGAGAAATCCCAAAAGAAATACGATGATCAAGCCTACACAATAAAGTTCAGGAAATTCAGGAATAAGAAGTTTGGCTCAAGAAAGAATCCAAATCAAGAAAAGGATATGTCAAAAATACAATGCTTCAACTATCGAAAATATGGTCACTATCGGAACCAGTGTCCCGAGTTAAAGAAAAGGAAGGAAACACATGAAGCAACAATTGCCAAAGAAAAGGAACCCTCAAAGAAAGTCAAGCAGGATGAAACAAATATCTTCTACTAGTCATGGTAACAATATTCTTCTGTAACATAGTCCTTGCGCATACCATGTTTACATACATATCATGTGTATCTATTTCTTAGAAGATAAGATGATCAGTGTTAATGAAACAATACCTATGGGAGAAGAACAAGATAAGGATTGCCATTACAATGACTACTAGTAATGTATTTGAAAAGGATGAAGTACGTTGACTACCTTCGGTGACAATTCCTGTGGAAGCTATTAAAATTGTATATAAGTGACAACTACCAGATGGGTCGTAATCAGAACCAAACTTGAAGAGATCTGGAAGGAGTCAGACCAGAAAGAAGTTGGTAATCAAGAGGGAACTAAAATAGACTTGTGACACTTTACAAAAAGCAAGAAGGATGCAGACAGAAGCATGGACTCTCTCAGATGGAGGGAGATGATTGCAAAATTCCAAAAGAAGAGCATGCATATTGCTCATTTAGGCATGAAGCTGGGATTAGGAGGGAGCTAATCCTCAATGATGTGATCCATTAAAGAACCCGTGAAGACTATGAAGTATTTGTCCATGTTCTTCATTAAAAGTAGCAACCATGATAAGCAACATGTGTTCAGTTTGACTCTAGAAGAAGTCTTCTGCGAAAAGAAGCCCTGAATATCCTTGTTTGTCCATCTACATTTATGTTCCTATGACGAAAAGAAGAAGTTGGAACCTTCAGAAAGGAAGGGCATAGAATCTATAGAAGATTCCATGGACTCCAACATCGAAGAGAAACATGAGGAAGAACATGAAGATTCCAAGAAAGAAAGAAAAGTCAGAACAACCAATTGAACCAATTATTATACCGAGAATCATAAGACTACCAACATGGTTTGAACCCACTAGAAGCAGTCAAACAGAAGGAATGGAAGGAAGCTCTGATGAAGAACAATGTATGTGAGAAATTATGAATGGAAGCATTGATAGATACAAGGCGTGTTTCAGAACTAGAGGGTTCTCCCAGAAGGAGGGAGAAGACTATGATGATAGCTTGTTCCAGTAACCAGATACACCTCTAGCTGAGCCATTATATCTCTTGCAATATCCATGGGTTGGAGTTTACATCAGATGGATGTAAAGACTGTTCTTCTCAACAGAGTAATTGAAGAAGAAGCATATGTAGAGAAACCTCAAGGTTTTGAGGTATACTAGAAAGAGACCCATGTATGCATATAGAAGAAGACCTTGTATGGATTCGAGCAACCTGGTGCAGAGCCTCTCATGTACAACAAAAACGTGGTGAAAACTTCCTATGACAAAGGAAGTGTATCGAAATGGTTCTTTAGAAGTCCGGGATGATGGATTGCAAATCCATGCAAACTCTCATGATGACAGATCTGAAGAAGTTGAGAGACTCTGATTCAGTAAACCCGTCCCTGTACCGGTAATTGATTGGATCCTTGAGGTATTCGATGAATACTAGGCCAGACATTTGCTTTGCTGTAAACATGTTGAGCCAGTTTCAGGGGGAACCTAGCCATGAGAATTGAATAATTGCAAAGCATGCCTTGAAATATCTTCGTGCAACGTTTGAGTTATAATATATGACTGCATGGATTTATCGATTCAGATTGGGTAGGGAGTGTAGATAACAAAATAAGTACTTCTTGGATATGTTTCAGTTTGAGCTTTGCCACGATATCATGGGCTAGCAGGAAACAAAAGTCTGTTGCACTCAGCACTGCAGAAGCATAATATATTGCAGCTTGTGATGCTTGTACGAAAGCAGTGTGGCTCTGTAAGCTGGTTTCTGGACTGTTTGATCAGGTGTTGGATTCGATTGTGATATATTGTGATAACTAGAGTTGTGTAAATCTCTCAGAGGACCCAGTATTCCATGAGAGGTCTAAGCACATTGAGATCAAGCATTATTTTCTGCGTGATAAAGTCCAGAAGGGAGAAGTAGTTCTCTAGTATATCTCCACTAATGAGCAGATAACATATATTTTGGTAAAGCCTTTGTCCAAGATGAAAAGTTTGTGTACTTAAGGGACAAGCTAAGACTCGTGGAGATGACTTCCTTATTGGAAAGGGAAGTGATTACTTCCTAGGTTGGGAGGGAGCACTGATATATTATTGATATATGGACAATCATTTTCCAGTTTAGAAAATGGTCTAGGTTGGGGAGTCACTTTCCAGTCCGGAAAGTGGTCTAAGATTTTTGATGGACAGTCATTTTCCAGTTCGAAAAATGGTCCAGAATGGACAATCATGGTTTGACAGATTACTAATGTACCATAGACAACGATTCCCTTTGTGGCCAGTGTGGGGGAATGGTCAAGGACAATAATTCTCCTTGGAAGTCACTCTGAGAAGTGGTCAAGCAGAATGGTCCGCCTCTCCGGGCAGTCATTCTTTCGAAGTTCATAGTTGTGAGCAGTTTCGAAGAATGGTACGATGTAGGAGGTTGGTGCATGACAGTCATTCCCTAGGGCATACTCATTCTCTCCAGGTTGCACTGTGAATCGTGCCGGAAGAATGGCCCATTTAGGTTGAATGGTCCAGGTTCAAGAATCATGGACAATCATTCCCTAGGGCATACTCGTTCTCTCCAAGTTGCACTGTGAATTGTGTCGAAAGAATGGCCCAGTTAGGTTGAATGGTCCAGGTTCAGAAATCAGAGACAATTATTCTTCTATGCTTGAGAAGAATAATCCAGACAGCCCATGGCTGATGTTTAACTTTCCGAGGGCAGATGCTCTTTCAGATCTCACAGATGTGAGTGGAAGAGTGGCCCAGATGTTTCAGTTTGTATGATGAAATTGTTGATATCAGATGATATGATTGTTGTTGAGACTGTATGTCTTTGGACAATAGCTGTATGCTACTGTGGTGGATGTGATCCACTGGTAGTGACTATGTGTCACTGGTTAGTAGTCATGTCCTATTAGGAGTGGTTGTGTACCACTGGATAGTAGTTGTATACTAATATGAATAGACACAACTGTGTTCTATTGAATGGCATTGTTTTGATTGCCATAGAGATTATCTAGTTGGATAGTGATGATGGTGCTTGTGATTTGATCATGAGATAGCCTGTGTGGCTATGATGATGCTACCAGTTGAATGGTCTGTTTGTGCTCAAGACCATTGCCTTTAATACCTCCCTAGCTAGGAGGGAGTGTTGATATTATGGTAGCTGTGGGAGGTATTAACCTCTACGTGTAACCTTTGACGAGTCTAGAATATTCCGGGAAGCAAGAGAAACCTTAGAAGGTTAGGAAATAACCTTGGAAGACAAGTCGGTTCAAGATAATAATTTATATTAAATTATTATCCTCCAGAAGTAGAAGTCGGCCCAGTTAGGTCACTTGGAGGACTATAAATAAGAGGGCGCTAGAGCTCATTTGTCACACTCACTCTCACAATTGCATAAGGACAAGTGATGTGCATGACTAGAGGAGAGTTGCAGTTGCTGCAGTGGTGACTTGGTCTTTGGTTATGGTTGGACTTTCTTCTTGGTTATGGTTTGGACTTTTCGCTTGGTACGCTAGCTTCAGAGAGAGGTACGCTACCTTGGTTGGCTATTGGTTCTAGGGTTTGCTTCTGGAATTATTTTGTCTGTCAAGGTTAAGGTGCTTAGGGGTGGCCTTTGTGCCTATGATTGGGTGACTATATTACTATATTGTCTACGGTGAAATGAGCACACCTATTATTCTAACAATAGCAACACTCCAACTCCTCTTCCGATTCTTCTTATGACAGACATCTATTTTGAGTTTTCTTCATTTTGCTTCGGACATTAAGAGAGATGGTTCTAGTGGACTAGAGTAGCTTCGTACCATTGGCGCCATAGATGCTAGATTTGCTCACCTTGTGCATCTTTCTCTTGGACCGCCTCTCCATTTTTGGAGTCGACTCTCTAGGTTTTAGATTAGACTTCTATTCTATTTTACTTCTTTCTTTTTGCTTTTATATAAGGAGCCGCTTTAACACTCTTTCTTTGTATAGACATCATTGTACCTAACAATCCCATTGACCTACTTCAGTGGTCATTTGTTGGACACTATTACATTTATCTTTTTCTTTATTATCTACATGTGCCTCCTCAAGTCTAGAATGCTCATTTAGTTTCTCACTAGAATATACTAGTGGCATAGTATCAACAAGCAACTTGTAAGGGTCACTGTTTCACACACCTCTAGCTAAAGTCCTCACACTAGCTAGACTACAATTATTGATAGTGCAATATTGTCCTTCAAATGCAACTTTCTGCTAATGATTTGCTAGACAAGAAATTGAAAGAAGATTTTTCTGCAACATAGGAACAAATAAAAGATCACTCAACTCAAGAACACCACCTAATGACATTTGGAAGGAAATGGAGCCCAATCCTGTTGCGGGATAAGTAGCATGATCACTCAACTCAACACTCATACCTCCCTCTTGCTGCTTAAGCCCATTGAATAATGTCTAATCATAAGTCATATTTCTCAATGCCCTACTATCAAGGCTACACGAATCGTCGATGCGATTGAAATTGACAAATGAATCCGATATGGGTGAGATAGTTGTCCATAAATTAGGATCATGGAATTAAAACCCCAACTACCTTCTATTTCAGAGAATTCTTAGGGTAATAAAAACTCGAAAGAAGTCCGTCTTGACTTCCAACTCTGCGCATATCACAAGCATGCATTTCTTAAAAAGAAACGTTTCATTGTGTGAAAAACATGAATAACCAATATTAAATAAGGAATTAAAAGCTTTCTTCCCTGTTTGATGGCCATCTTGTCAAAGCCAAGAATAAATGCTTTGTCCATACATGTTAGCATGTCCATGTGACAAATTGTGCATATATGCTACTTTTCGATTACACTTGATGACGTTCATTATGAAATCGAAGAAGTTCATGTTTGTCCCAATTATCGTTTATATGCTTTATCTTCTTTGTATTATTAAATTTTTATTAATTTAGAGACCATATACAACAATTAGCTTTCAACAAATGCATCGAGAAAAACCGTGTAAAACAATATGGATCTATGTTAGTATCTTTGTGGGTACCTTGCTGTCTATTATGAGTAGAGAATGACTATTTTTTGTTTTTAGTAGTCCCTTGTGTTGATGTTTGGGTAGTAGCGAGAGGTATTCCCTCTTGGACAACCTTTCTTAGAAGAGAAGAAGATTCCAGAAGTCAAAGGAAGACCATTGAATAGTTGAAGAACACCCTGGAAGAGAAGTCGACCCACAAGAAAAGAATAAAGCGGAAGTGGAACTCCTAGGAAGAGAAGTTGACTCACAGGAAAAGATAAAGGGGAAATAGAATTTCCCAGAAGAGAAGTCGGCCCCAACTAAAGTGACTTGAAGACTATAAACAAGGAGACGTCTTGCGCATTTGTTCACTCACTCACTCAACTATCTCACTCAAGAAGAAGGCACAAGTCTGAGGCAAAGAAAAGACGCAACAAATGCAACACTGAGGTTGTCTTGGTTATTCTTGGTGGGTTTCTCTTGTGCGCTATCTCTGGGAAGAGGTGTTCTAACTTTGTATGGTGTTGCTGCTGCAGCTGTTGGTGCACTACCTTTGACTAGTGTGCTAGTCTTGTATTAGGGATTCTTCATTATCAATTTGCTCTTGTGAAGAAGAGCTTGTTCATGGTTTGATTGTATTATTAGAAAGAATCTATCTAAGAAAGTTTGGCTAGGTTTTTCCCTGGGTTTGAGGTTTTCACAGGATAAATCTCTGTGTCTTCTTGTGCTTGTATATGCTGCTTGTATTTTCAGTATATGGTATATGGTTGTTAAATGTAAAAGAAGATCTAAATACACTCGTAAATCTATTGCTCTAAAAATTTAAGAAAATATAACCACTGGAAGGAAAATCTTAGTTGGTTACCTTCATAATAGTCTTACCACTCGAAAGAAAATCTTGAGATTTGCAGCTGCACAATTTTCTTTTGTCAAGCTCTTTGAGCACTCTTTCCCAAGACATTGGGACTATCTCCACCTCATAGCAACTCGCCTAATCCTAGCACACTCACTGCACCTCTCAGATTGCATTTTGGTGAAATTTGAAATTTTGGGATTTTTTCAGATCTAGGGTTTCTACCAGCAAAAATGATTACCAGTATGAGAGTTGAGGATAGGCTAGATGGAGCAAACAACTCCAGATCATGGAAGCATAGGATACTTCTCATTCTAGAAGAGAATGAGCTTCTAGATCATGTCAAACAAGCCCTCCCAGAACCAGAAGAGGAAGACGCCAAGGTAAAGTTCAAGAAGAATGAAATCAAGGCCAAGAGGATCTTGACAGATTCAATCAAGGACCACTTGATACCCAATGTATCAGAATTGAAGACACCAAAGGAAATGTTTGATGCCTTAACTGGATTATATGAAAGTAAGAACACAAGCAGGAAGTTAACCCTAAGACATCAACTCATAAACATAATGATGAACAAGTCAGAAACAATTTCCAACCACTTCATGAGAATTTCGTAGACCAAGGACTAGTTAGCAGCTATTGGAGATTCAATGGACGATGCAGAGCTTGTGACTACTCTTAATGGCTTTCCTTCTTCTTGGAACCCATTTGTTCAAGGAATCTGTGCAAGAAGTAAATTGCCCAAATTTGACAAGCCGTGGACAGATTGTACCCAAGAAGAATCTAGATTGATATCCAAATCGCAGAAGACAATTGATGAAGAGAACCAAGCTCTTGCTGCTCATGTGAAGAAAAGGAAAGAAAGGAGAAATACCAGTCCGAAGAAATCTAGAAGACCAGACCACAAGAATAATGTATCTAAAATCAAATGTTTTACTTGCAAGAAGTTGGGACATTCCGCTTATCAATTTCCTCATCGGAAAGGCAAGAGAAAACATCATGCACATACAACATATATGGAAGAGTCCACATCTCAGAAGAAGGCAAAGGAATCAAAAGCTGGAGAGTATGTCTTTGTCTCATCTCTCACAGGTACTATCATTCAAGGAAGTGATATTTGGCTTGTGGCCAGGGGTGCTTCCAACCACATGACCGAGTTCATAAGTTCCATTACAAAATTGACAGAGAAGAGTTCATCCCTTCAGGTGGAACTTGGGGATGATTCAAGACATGCAGTCAAAGGAGTAGGAGAAGCCTCCTACCAGCTTGATTCAGGTAATTCTATCTCAATAAAAGATGTGTTGTTTGTACAAGGCTTAAAGAAGAATCTTCTTTCTATTTTTTCTTTAGAAGATAAAGGCTTCAGAGTAGCGTTTGTGGATGGCCAAGCCTTTCTATGGCCTAAGGGTTCATGTATTGATTCAACCACTGTGATTGGTGTCCGAGAGGGAGGATTGTATAAATTGAAGGGGCACCCAGAATAAGCCCTTGCACACAACAATGTTAGCTCTAATGAGCTATGGCACCGAAGACTTGCTCACCTCAATTATAGAGCATTACCAATTTTGAGCAAGATGGTTATAGGTCTACCAAATATGCAAGTAGAACATGATGGAATATGCAAAGGATGCGCACTTGGCAAAAATGCCAATGGAAGCATTTCAAACAGTGACAACAGATCCAAAGGGATCTTAGACACATCATACATTCAAATGTATGCGGATAGATGACGATGCCATCTCTAGGTAACTTTTTATACTCACGTTAGACATGGATCTATTTCTTGAAAGCAAAAGATGAAGTTTTTAACAAGTTTTAAGAATTCAAGGCTTTAGTAGAAAATCTCTCTGGAAGTAGGATTAAAATCTTGAGGTCAGATCATGGAGGTGTATACACCTCAAATGATTTCAAAGACTTTTGCAAAGAAGCATGGATTAAGAGGGAGATAACAACTCCTTACAATCCCCAGGAGAATGGGGTTGTAGAGAGAAAGAACAAATCGATTGTAGAAGCGGCGAAAGTGATGATCCATGACCAGAACTTGCCCATGCATCTATGGACAAAAGAATCCATTACGATCGTATATGTCCAGATTAGAAGTCTTGAGAAGATATTGGGGAACAAGACACCAGAAGAAGTGTTTATCGAAAAGAAACCAACAGTCAT
This sequence comes from Picea engelmannii, assembly GCA_009831015.1. Lineage (NCBI taxonomy): Eukaryota > Viridiplantae > Streptophyta > Pinopsida > Pinales > Pinaceae > Picea > Picea engelmannii. Next base: position 24,897 of record ML831249.1, read on the forward strand.
CCACTTGAGAATATTTGGCTGTATAGTGTATATACATGTTCCCAATGAAAAGAGAACGAAGCTAGAGCCTTCAGGAAAGAAGGGCACTTTCGTTGGATACAGTGAGACTTCGAAGGCTTATAGAATATGCATCCCCAAACAAAGACAGATTAATATTAGCAAGGATGTTGCATTTGATGAAGAGCCAACCTTCAGGAAATCTAGGGAGTCTCACATGGATGAGGACATAGAGGAACAAGAGGCTCCAAGGGATGCAGTAATGGTTGACTCTACTCCAGAAGAACACATTCCAGAAAGTTAGAATGAGTCAATAGAGCCAGAGATACCTGTAGATCCACCCAGAGAAGTTACAGTTACCAGGAAGAGACCACACAAGTTTTCCAGCTATGTGGCGCTGATGAGTAAAATCATTGATTCAGAACCTTCCACTTTTGAGGAGGTTGCTAAGCAACAAGTGTGGAAGGATGCCATGATGGAAGATTACCAGTCCATCATGAAGAATGATGTGTGGGAAGTGGTTCAGAGACTAGAAGGGAAGTCAGTAGTGACCTCCAAGTGGATCTACAAGTTCAAGCATGCTGTAGATGGCAGCATAAAGAAGTACAAAGTGAGATTTTTGGCTAGAGGATTCTACCAGAAAAGCTTCCATTAGATCTATTATTGCTATTGCTTCTGTTATGGGATGGAAATTACACCAGATGGATGTCAAGATTGCTTTCTTGAATGGTGTAATTGAAGAAGAAGTGTACATAGAGCAGCCACAAGGTTTTGTGATCCATGGGAAGGAGTCCCATGTTTGCAGATTGAAGAAATCTTTGTACGGACTTAAGCAAGCACTCGAGGCATGGTATGCCAGAATAGACAGTTATCTTATGAGCTTGGGGTTTACCAAGAGTGATGCAAATCCCAGCCTTTACTGCAAGGTTGAAGATGGTTGCCCATTGATTTTTGTCCTATATGTGGACGACCTGTTTCTTACAGGGGATGAGAAGCTCATAGATGGGTGCAAGAGGGAGCTCACTTCAGAGTTCAAAATGAAGGATCTAGGTTTGGTGCACTATTTCTTGGGATTAGATGTGTGGCAGAGGCCAAATGAGGTTTTCCTTAGCCAAGGAAAATATATAGTTGAGATCCTATAGAGATTCGGGATGATGGACTGCAAGTCCATGGCCACACCTATGGTTACGAATCTAAAGCTCTTGAGTGATTCATCTTCAAATTTGGTTGATCCCACGATGTACAGACAGTTGATTGAATCCTTGATGTACCTGGTTAACACCAGGCCGGATATATGCTTTGCAGTGAACACATTGAGTGAGTACATGGTTGAGCCTAGACATGTACATTGGATAGCAACAAAGCAGGTGTTGAGGTCTAGTCTGCGGGGGAGCACCCCCTCCTCCCCCTCACTCCCGCTCCAGAAGCACGCTCCCAAAGGGAGCGTTTTTCGGGAGCGTGCTCCTTAGGGAAAAAAATGCTCCTTGCCTTAAAACGCTCCCTGCCTTAAAAACGTTCCTTGCCTTAAAAGTCTCATAACCATGCTTGGAAGCGAAACTTTTGGGTGAATATGATGATGATCATATACTCGGAGGAGACATGCCACCCCCATCCATTAGCAATGTTTCAAATGCATCAATTTTGCCTTTATTTTCACAACGTCCATTGTCACGTGGGGGCCATTTAGCTGTTGGTCGTGTTCCACGAACACTTCCATCTATTCCTACTCCTTTTCTTCAAAGATCACGAGAGAAGAAACTAGAAGTTTCTTGTGGCAAGAGGAAAACTTAGAGCATAGTACTTAGTACTTGCTACTATATATTAGATCTCTTTTTATGTTTCCTGTTTAGAAGTAGTCTCTAGAACTTAATACTTTGTCTTGACTCTTTATTATAGCTTATTTTGTAAACAATGAAGTTATGAACATTATATGACAATTTACCTTTGAAGTTTGAAGTTTGAAATTTGAACTATTGATTGAATCTTACAACTCTTTGGTAATGAATATGATGCTCTAGAGTCTATTTCATTTTGTGGTTGATGTTGCCTGTTAGTATGTTACAATCTATTGATGACAAATGTTTATGATTGTTGTTATATGTGTACTAAATGGTTGATGCTTTAATGATCATCACTAATCAATTAGTTAAATGATCTTATATCTATGTTTTCATGTTTTTGGCAATTGATTCGACATTCTGCATGCTTTATATATATATATATGCATCACAATATATATTTTTTTATGTATTATATAAAAAACGCTCCTGCTCCTGGAAATTTTTGAAAATCGACGCTCCCGCTCCCAGAAATTTTTGAAAATCGACGCTCCTGCTCTTGGAAATTTTTGAAAATCGACGCTCCCGCTCCCCGTTCCCAACAACCTTGGTTGAGGTACTTAAATGGTACAGTTGGATATGGACTTAGATATGTCTCGGATGATGAAGTAAAGCTGCAAGGTTATACAGACTTTGACTGGGCAGGGATTGCAACGAACCGGAAAAGCACATCAGGATGTTGCTTCAGTTTGGGATCATGTATGATCTCATGGTTGAGCAGTAAATAGACGTGAGTGGCACTCAGTACAACAGAGGTAGAGTATATTGCAGCGAGTGTTGCAAGCTGTGAAATAATGTGGCTTCAGAAGTTGCTTGTAGGGTTATTTGATCTAGAGTTGGAGCCAACTTTAATATACTGTGATAATCAAAGTTGTGTGAAACTTTCAGAGAATCTAGTCTCTCATGACAAGTCAAAGCATATAGAGATCAAATGCCATTACATCCGACACATGGTGCATAAAGGAGCAGTGGAGGTCTGGTACATATCCACAGATGAGCAGATAGTGGACATTCTCACCAAGCCTCTGTCTAGAGTGAAGTATGAGTACTTTAGAGACAAGCTTGGCGTGATGCAGAATGTCCACCCTCGTTGAGAGGGAGGTGTGATGTTTCTCCTCCAGCGGGCTCCCCTTTGGCCAAGGGTTTCCCATATCAGTTACGTGAAGTGACTGAGGGAGTAATGTGTAGCTTGGTACAAGTATTGCCTACGCCATGTGAGGTGGCTAGGTGTGAATGGGATTGTAGTGTGGTCTTGGGATTATGGCGTAGCCTTAGGGCTATGGTAGTAGTCTTGCCCAATGAATGGGTGTGAATGGGACTACTAGGAGAGGAGAAACATCATAGCATAGTCGTAGAGACCATGGTAGTAGTTTTGTACTACAGGATAGCATGGTAGTAGCTTTGGGCTACTAGATGATTGCAGCATAGTCGTGAGACTATGGCGGTAGTCTTGTACTACTGGATGGCATGGTAGTAGCTTTGGGCTACTAGATGATTGCAACGTAGTCATAAGACTATGGTGATAGTTTTGGGACTACTAAAAAAAAACATCTTGGAAGAATACCTCCCTAGCTAAGAGGGAGTGTTGATGTTTTGGTAGCAGCGGGAGGTATTCCCTCCTAGGCAACCTTTTTGAGAAGAGAAGAAGATTCCAAAAGTCAAAGGAAGACCATTGGACAATTGAAGAACACCTCGGAAGAGAAGTCGGCCCACATGGAAAGAATAGATCAGAAATGGAACTCCCAAGAAAAGAAGTCGACCAACAGGAAAAGATAAAGGGGAAATAGAATTTCCTAGAAGAGAAGTCGTCCCCAACTAAAGTGACTTGAAGACTATAAATAAGGAGACGTCTTGCTCATTTTTTCACTCACTCACTCAACTATCTCACTCAAGAAGAAGGCGCAAGTCTAAGGCAAAGAAAAGACGCAGCTACTACAACACTGGGGTTGTCTTGGTTATTTTTGTTAGGTTTTTCTTGTGCGCTATCTTTGGGAAGAGGTTCGCTAGCTTTGTATGGTGCTGTGGCTGCATCTGTTGGTGCACTACTTTTCACTAGTGTGCTAGTCTTGTATTAGGGGTTTTTCATTATCAGTTTGCTCTTGTGAAGAAGAGCTTGTTCATGGTTTGATTGTGTTGCCACCCAATTTGCACCTCGGGTTAGCGTGGAGAAATCTTAATCCACTGGGTGCAACCTTGGGGGCAAGTTTCAAGTTGAGATACTATCACCTCTACTCTCAACTTCTTCGTCTAGGCCAACTCCTAGCGAAGCCAAGGGGGGTTAGTCCCTAAGAAAATAATCTAAGGCTTTTAATCTAAGAATGATAAAAGCAACTTCTAGGAGTTAATATGATGAAACAAGATTTGCAAAGAGTCATTCACATTTATAACATACTCCAAATATAGATGATTTGAATAGTAAATGCTTTGAAGTAAAATAATCCAATCAGATAGATGAAAGTAAAGACCAGTGTAGGAAAAGTAATGTGATGTTTTGAATATGTTGCGTTTATTTTATCTCGAGTATTTTATTATGGGATTTGGGAATATTATGTAAGTCTTGAAACCGTGAAGTGGGGATTAAAGTCGGGGTCCCCACTCTTTGTGTGCAAAGTGTATTTGGCCTACCTTACTCTCTATTGAACAATCTTATAGACATGTCGACTGGGTGTGCCATAGGTCCAAGAAAGGAGAGAACAAATCTCATTAATGAGTATCCTCCCTGACTTAACACACTCCACCCAGATGCAGAGGCCTTAGACGTATAGCACAATAAGGCAGATTTCCCTAATTAAAACTAGCATGCGTTACTCAGGTCTATTTCTGGGTCACCGAATACCACTCGGAAGTAGCAACGGGCTTGCATACACGGTTGAGTAACTAAGGTTTATTCCAAATAATTGCAAAAAAGAACTAGTCTAGCAATTAGTATTCTACAAAATGGAACTATTCTAAAATTGTGGTTTATTTTATCATTAAGTTAGGTGATGTGAGTTCTTTTTTGTCTTTTTTAGGAGTTAGAAAAACTTAAGAAAAAATCTGAAAGTAATCACAACAAGAGAAAAGACACTGACACCGGTCCCCCTACAGGGACAAGGCAAGGCAATGTGTAGCCTATGTTGCTTTATTGAAATGATTATAGCTCTTCTTCTTTGTGAGAATTCACATTAATCCTTTATCTCAGGATCAATGGCTTACAAGTTTTCAACAAATTTTCTCAAGGCAAGAAGGTGCCCAACTACTTCAAGGGTTTATGAGTAAGGTTAAATCTTCAAAAATTCGCCAGAATCTCCCCTTGTACCTGTT
>ML831250.1:0-47149 GCA_009831015.1 Picea engelmannii
TGCCAAAGAATGTGATAGAGGTCAGATCATTCATGGGCCTTGCAGGCTACTATAGGAGATTTATTGAAGGATTCTCGAAGATTTCACACCCAATCACTTCCTTGCAAAGAAAGGGTGTGAAGTTTCAGTGGACATTGGATTGTGAAAAGAGTTTCCAACACTTAAAACAATTATTAACAAGTGCTCCAATACTAAGGATTTCAGACCCAAATGAAGACTTCATTGTATGCACAGATGCATGTAAAGAGGGACTTGGTGGAGTCCTTGGTCAAAATGGGTTTGTTATATGTTATGAATCAAGGAAGTTGAAGGAGCATGAAAGACACTATGCCACTCATGATTTGGAGTTGGCATCCATAGTGCATGCCTTAAGGAAATGGAGACATTGTCTCATGGAGAAAAGGTTTGAGATGAAGACAGACCACAATGGTCTGAAATATTTATTTGACCAACCAAATCTAAATGCTAGGCAAAGCAGATGGTTAGAATTTCTGAGTGAATATGACTTTGATATAAAGAATATCAAGGGGAAAGAGAACAAAGTGGTTGATCCACTCAGTAGAAGAGTGCATTAAATGCATGCTACAACCATTAGCATGTACCAATCAGATTTGAAAGACAGAATTATAGAGGCTTCCAAATCAGATTTGCAATACAAGGAATTAGTGGCAAAATTACAGCAAGGTATTTTGCAACAAAAAATTGAAGATTACAATCTAGATAATGATGAAATTATCAGGTACAGGGTAAGAATTTATGTACCAAATTCCCAGGAGTTGAAAAATATGATATTGAGAGAAATGCATAATGTGCCTTATGTTGGGCACCCAGGATATTAGAAAACCGTTGCAGCTGTCAAGAGCCGATATTATTGGCGAGGCATGAAAAAATAGGTTGCTCATTTTATTTCCAAGTGTTTGGAATGTCAAAAAGTAAAGGCTGAGCATAGACACCCAGTTGGTTTTCTACAGCCATTACCCATTCCTGAGTGGAAATGGGAAGTTGTAACCGTGGATTTTATTACCAAACTTCCCAAAACAAACAAGCACCATGATTCTATTATGGTAGTGGTGGATAAGCTTACTAAAGTTGCCCATTTTATTCCATTTAAGATCACTCACAAGGAAGCCAACATTGTTGATGTTTATATGAAGGAAATTGCTAGATTACATGGCATACCCAAGACAATTTTGTCTGACAAAGATCCAAAATTTACCTCAAAATTTTGGAAAGGATTATTTAATGGATTTGGAACAAACTTGAATTTTAGTACATCTTATCATCCAGAATCGGATGGACAAATAGAGAGAGTAAATCAAGAGATTGAAGATATGTTGAGGATGTATGTGATGCATAAACCATAAAAATGGGAAGACTACCTACACTTGGTAGAGTTTGCTTATAACAATGGGTACCAAGCATCTCTAAAGATGATCCCATTTGAGGCACTTTATGGAAGAAAGTGCAACACACCAGTAAGATGGGATAACCTAGCAGACAAAGTAGTGGTTGGGTCAGATTTGCTCAGGGAAATGGAGCAAATGATTAAAATAAAACAAAATTTAAAGGTTGCCCAAGACAAGTAGAAAATCTATGCTGATAAGGGCAGAACTCATAGGGAATTTAAAGTGGGTGATCATGTATTCTTGAAAGTGAAGGCCAACAGAAGTTCCCTGAAGTTGGGAAATTGTTCAAAGTTGGCAGCTCGCTATTATGGGCCATTCGAAATCCTAAAGAGGATTGGTCCAGTTGCTTATATGATTGCATTTCCTGCATCTATGTCTGTTCATAATGTATTCCATGTATCATTGCTCAAGAAATATATACCTAATGCTAATCATGTTATTGACTGGAATGTGATGCAGGTGGAGAAAGAAGGTGCTTTTCAAGTGCATCCGGTACGCATTCTGGACCAGAAAATCAAACATCTCTGTAATCTATCCATAGGGCTTGTAAAGGTCCAATGGACCTGGTACGGTCCTAAGGACGCTACTTGGGAGCATGACGATGCAATGCGGGCAGAATACCTGCATCTTTTTGAGGATTTTTGAAATTTTGTTGTATATGGGTACATGATGCACTGAGGATAGTGCATAAATAAGGGGAGGAGATTGTAATATCCCTAGGCCGAACCCAATTGTAAATATAAATGCAAATGTAGTTAAGTTGGTGAGTTGTTTGATATCATTTTGTATGGACATATCATGGCATAGTGCACGCATGTATTGCGCAGTAAAATGATGAACTGTGCACATCCTTGGATACCGCACGCAACAATTTAAGTGCACGCAATTTTGAGGCCAGGGAGCCTTTTTTGTATATGTTGCGTTTTATAGGCTGGTGAGCCAGTTATTATAAGCTAGGATGCTTACGTTTTGATTAGGCCGGAGAGCCTAGATGTTAAAGGCTAGTGCGCCTATTTTTTTGTATATGTCTCATAATTAATATAAAATACATCGTTGCGCACAGACCGACCACGATAAAAGAGATGGGGGACTAAAATCCACTATTTAGGGAAAGGGAAGGGATAAAAGTTAAGGAAAAGGGCTAAGCTAGGGAGCTTAAGCTAAAAATGAATATTATATTAATATTTCTTAAATCATAAAGTATGGATAATTATTTTATCCCAAGTTCTAAATTTGGGGACAAGCAGGCCAAAGTAGCTCCCAACATGACAAGTGTCAAGTTGGGGACATGCATACATATTGTTGGGACTTAGTTCATTTTCCCATCTTTTCCATCATTATTCCCATCATTCCTTCCATCATTTAGTCATCCAATCAATCATCCATGAGCATGCACACACCCATTGAGATATTTTTCGTATCTTCGTGACTGTACCTGAACTCATATCCATAGCCATTTTTTGTTGGTGTATCTGGTTAGCTTGGGAGCTAGACTAAAGAAGCGGGTTGTCATGCCCGTGGGATATTGAAGAGGCGGGTTCTCAGGCCTGTGAGAAATTATTTGGGTGAGAGAATTGCTGGGAATTGATTTCTTGAAGGTGCTAAACTGCATCTACAGTGCTCTGAGACTTCCTGTCTGACCTGTTGTTGAAGCCCGGAAAGGAAGTGGAGCAGTTGAAGGATTGTTGAGCAGAGAAGGGGCACACTTCCTGGGTGAACATGCATGTGGGGAATGAGGGACTATAGGTTGTTATTTTGAGTTGGCACCTGGGACAAAGACTTTTATGTTGTCTATGAGCCTTTAGCCTGGTTAGGAATCCATTTACCCGGGTGGAGTTTAGCCCCAGCTCGGGGGTGACTCACTGTTGAGAGTGATGAACAGTGTGGTCTAAGGATGGGAGTTTCGTGGAAGTTTTGCATGCAATTGGTGACATTACCAAGATAAGTGTCAATTGTGTGATAAATTTACATGCTGCATTTTTATTTACGCGCTTATTTTTATGGGTTATCATATGTGCGGTTATAACTGTGTTTATTTTTATGGGTATTTCATGTATATGCTGCATGTATATGTTTACTATTATTTCAGTGTGAATCCATGTATTTACAGATGTATTTGTGTGTTTACGTTTTATATATAATGCTTCCGCAAGAGTTCTGTGTGTTTATATTTTAATTGCATGCAGTTAGAAAAAAAATTATGTGGCATAGCTCAGTTGGATACTGGGTATGTTACAGTAGGTTCCGCAGAGAGAATGAAAGATTTCTTTGGCATAGCATGGCCTGGCATGGATGGTCGGGGATGTTACATCTACAACAAGGATGGAATAAAAAGGAAATTCTTCGTTTCTAGGACACCTCAACAAAATGTATTTGTCGAAAGGAAGAACGGGACAATACAAGAAATGGCTCAAACAATGTTAATGGATTCTAAGCTGACAAATGTCTTTTGGACACATGTAGTGCATATAACAGTTCACATTTAAAAAAGAGTAATGCTTAGAAATAACAGTGATAAAACTCCCTACGAGCTATGGAAAGGAAAACCAACGAATCTGAAGCACTTCAGATTTTTTGGAAGCAAACTCTACATCAAAAGAGAAGATGGCAGAATGGGAAATTTTGATTCTTGTGTGGACAAAGGCATACTTGTTGGGTACTCGATTACAAGTAAACCATACAAATATTTCAATTTAAGGATCAACAAAGTTGTGGAAAGTATCAATATAACGGTTGTTGAGACAGGTGGATGGAAAATAAAAGAAGAAGAATAGGAGTCAATGGAATAGGTTTACGAAGAAGAAGCAAACGATGAAGAAGTAGCAGAAGGGTAAGATGAAGAAGATGAAATAGAAGTATAAGAGAAAGAACAATTAGTACCTCGAAAGACACCTAGCAAACGAATACAAAAGAATCATCCCTCAGATCGGATTATTGGAAACAAAGATGTAGGAGTTGATACTAGAAGAAAAATTCATTCACCAGAACAACTGCACCTAGCAATATTAGCCTCGATTGAACCAAACAGTTTTGAAGAAGCCAACAAGGATGAAAAACAAGTCACTACAAGAGAAACTAAAAAAGAAAAGAGGAAACACAAAATTCCAACTGTGAAAAACTAGAGAAGATGATCACTAAGTTAAAAATTCAAGTTGAAGAAGACAAAAGAATTGAAGAAGCAATGAAGGAACAGTTAGAAGAAAAAGGCAGAACCATTGGAAATTTGGAAGAAGTTATTGTCACATTGAGAAGAGATATTCAAAAGAAAAACATGAAGAATAGTTCTAAAGTTTTGGATAACATTATTAATAGTCACAGACCAAATCATGACAAGTCCATACTTGGATACAATCAGACAGAAAATGGATCAATATCCAAAGCAACAGATCAAGAAACACATCCAAGAAGTTATGCAGAGACAAGAAGTTTTACAAGGAATATCACAAGGACACTCCACCTAGAATATTCAAATTTCTGAATCAGCGACAGTCAGAAACAAGCAGGCCTCAAGAAGAAGAAAGATTCAGAAGAGTAACTTCTTTCAAAATATCTTCAACTCCCATGTATCAAACTATTTTTTTTGGTTTATCTTATGCATGTAATAATTTTGGACATAACGCTATAAATTGCAGATCAAATAGAAGAAACATAAACAACTTTGAAATTCATGCACAAAATGGTTATCTAATAAGGCCTAGTGAAACACAGAGAATAAGTTACAACAAGTTTGAATCCTTGAGCACTGAAGTGGAATGCTACAAGTGCAACAACTTTGGCCACATGGACAAATATTGTAGAATGACAGTCCCTCCTAGAGAATCACAATGGAATAACAACAATCACAGACATGAACCTCAACAGAGAATATGGATAAGAAAGCAGAATCAATATAAAATGAAGAATGCACACTTTCTCTACAAGATAAACACAAGAAACATGGTTGGTATGTTGACAGTGGTTGCTCAAAGAACAGGACGGGTGATGAGGACAAGTTTCTAACATTGATAAAGGAAAGAGATGAATCAGTCTCTTTTGGAAACGATGACTTAGCTAGAATCATTGGAAAGGGCACGGTTAGAATTGGAAACAAGGATACCAAGGAATAAAATGTTCTACTAGTGGAAGATATCAAACATAATCTTCTAAGTGTAAGTCAAATGTGTGACCAAGGTCACAAACTTATGTTCAATTCACAGAAGTGCAAGATAATAAAAGCAGGTGCAGGCAAACTGGTTGCAACAGATGTAAGAAATTCAAGCAACATATATGTATTAAGTGAAATTGGAAATTAAAAGTGTTGTCTATGAAAGGAAGATGAAGTTTGGCTATGGCACGGAAGAATGGATCACATAAACTTTGATAACCTCGTCAAATTCATAAAAAATGAAGCAATCAGATAAATTCCCCATATCACAAAGCCAACCAACACGTTAGGCAAGCATTGTCAACAAGGGAAGCAAACAAATACCATGTTCAAATCAAAGGAATACTCCACAACAAGACCAATGGAAATTGTGCATATTGATCAAGTTGGACCAACTAGAAAAAAAGGGCTTAAAAGGTGAGCAATATTTTATGTTATTGGTTGATGATTATGCAAAGATGACTGCAATTTGTTTTCTCGAGAAGAAATTAGAACCATTTGAAAACTTCAAGGTATAAAAGGAAATGGTTGAAAATAAAATGGATTCAAAAATCAAATGTTTGAGATATGATAATGGAGGAGAGTTTACTTCAAAGGAATTTATGGATTTCTACAGCAAGCATGTAATAAAAAGGAAATTCTTTGTTGCTAGGACACCTCAATATAATGGATTTGTCGAAAGGAAGAACATGACAATACATGAAATGGCTCAAACAATGTTAATGGATTCTAAGTTGACAAATGTCTTTTGGACACATGTAGTGCATATAACAGTTCACATTCAAAACTAAGTAATGCTAAAAAACAACAGTGATAAAACTCCCTACGAGCTATGGAAAGGAAAACCAACGAATGCGAAGAACTTCAGAGTTTTTGGAAGCAAATGTTACATCAAAAGAGAAGATGGAAGAATGCGAAAGTTTGATTCTCGTGTGGACAAAGGCATACTTGTTGGGTACTCGAGTACAAGGAAAGAATACAAATGTTTCAATCTAAGTCTCAACAAAGTTGTGGAAAGCATCAATGTAACAGTTGATGAGACAGGTGGACAGAAAATAAAGGAAGAAGAAAAGGAGTCAGTGGAACGGGTTTACAAAGAAGAAGTAAAGGATGAAGAAATAGCAGAAGGGGAAGATGAAGAAGATCAAATAGAAGTATAAGAACAAGAACAGGTACCTCCAAATACACCTAGCAAACAAATACAAAAGAATCATCCCTTAGATCAAATTATCAGGAAAAAAGATGCAGGAGTTGAGACTAGAAGAAGAATTTATTCACCAGAACAATTGCACCTAGCACTCTTATCCTTGATTGAACCAAACAGTTTTGAAGAATCCAACAAGGATGAATTCTGGATAAAGGCTGTGGATGAAGAGTTGGATCAGATAGATAAGAATGACACTTGGGAATTGGTTCCAATACCAAGGTACAAGAATATGATCGGCACAAAGTGGGTCTTCATAAATAAATTGAATGAACATGAACAGGTTACCAGAAACAAAGCTAGATTGGTATGTAAAGGATACACACAGGTTGAAGGTATCGACTTTGAGAAATTTCCCCAATTGCCAGAATGGAAGCATTCAGATTGATCCTAGCTTATGCATGCTCCAATAATATTAAAGTGTATCAGATGGACATGAAATCAACCTTTCTGAATGGGGAACTAGAAGAAGAAGTCTACATTGAGCAACCAGAAGGATTTCAGTTGTCAAAGAATGAGATTATGTTTGCATGTTGAAGAAGGCCTTGTATGGTCTAAAACAGGCCACCAGAGCATGGTATTCTATACTGGACAAATATCTAAAACAACAAGGGTTCATAAAAAAAAATGCAAACAACAACCTCTACATCAAGGTAACTCAAGATAGTATTTTATTAATTGAAGTTTATGTTGATGATATTATTTTTGGAAGTGATGATGATAGGTTGAGCTAGAAATTTGCAAAAGATATGAATAATGAATTTGAAATGTCATTACTTGGAGAACTATCCTTCTTTTTGGGTCTTCATATATTTCAAAGAAACCAAGACATTTTTATTTCTCAAACAAAGTATATTAGAGAAATGCTAAGAGGTTCGGAATGGAAGATTGCAAACCAATAAATACTCTTATGCAAACCATTTGCAAGTTAATTAAATATGATGATTTTGAATCTACATATCAAAGGAAGTAAAGTTAAATGATTAGCATCTTACTTTATGTGACAACATCCAGACCAGATGTAATGCAGGAAGTTGGACGGGTGGAAGGATTTCAAGAAGCACCAAAGGAATCACATGTTCTAGCGGTAAAGAGGATATTCAAATATCTCAAGTGTACAGAAGAGTTTGGATTATGCTATCCAAAAGGAAAGGATCTATCACTTATTTCCTACATAGATGCAAATTAGGCAGGTTTCATTGCCGACCGAAGAAGTACAAGTGGAGCAGCGTTCTACTTGGGTGAGTGTTTGGTATCTTGGCTAAGCAAGAAACAACCATCAATATCATTGTCTACATCCAAAGAAGAGTATATTGTAGCAACAACATGTTGTACATAGGTTCTATGGATGAAACAAACTCTGACAGATATACAGGTTGAGTATGATGATCCCATTCCAATATATTGTGATAATACAAGCGCCATCAGTATCTCAAAGAATCTAGTGATGCACTCTAAGACGAAGCACATTCCAATTAAGTATCACTTTCTATGGGAACAGGTTGCAGAGAGGAACATCAGAGTTGAGTAGATGGAAATAGAAGAACATGTTTCATATATCTTTAGAAAACTGCTTCGAAGGGAAGCTTTTGAGTATCTTCGAGAGAGATTCAAGGTAATTTATAATCCAAAATGAATTCTTTTGAATGCTTATCTTATATGTATTAGATTCATATGAGAAAGCACCATAAAGAATACATTTCAGTTTGGGGGAGTAGTTTCAGGAACAGTTCAGTCAGGGGGAGCAGCCCCAAGGACAGTTCAATTAGGGGGAGCTTCCTCGACGGGAAGTTTCCTTTTCCATTGATGTCAAATGGGGAGAGATTCATCAAATGCATGGATAGAGAGTTAGATTCTTGGAGAGAGAGAACCAAGGCATGTTTCCAGGGGGAGCATGAGCGATATGAATTTAGTATTGCATCAGAGTGTTGCCATCAATGCCAAAGGGGGAGATTGTTGATTAATTGGGTTGGTTGTCATTGATGTCAACCCTTGAAGCAAGTCCAGTAGAAAATTCGGATATCCCCAACAGTATGGTTAACAGAATTAATATTGTTTGATTTTTAATGCTATGAAGGTTAGTATATTTGCAGGTAATATTATTCTATATGGATAGTACATGTCATGACATTTCCGATGATATGTGGAACATCACATAACTCCTCACGGTTAGAGAGTTATGGCCTTGTGAAGTTGGAGAACCCTCATGAGTTATCTAGAAGATCAAAGAAGTCAAATTATTCTAGAAACTCCTAGAAGAAGTTGACTAGTCAAGTGGGTGAAACTAGGAGTTAATCATGGGTTAAGTTGTTTCAACAAGAAAATAATTAAAAATAAATTAGTTGCAAATAGAAGTGGAGGGTTTACTATTTGTGGATGAAGTGGCTATAAGTGGACAAGTGGCTAGAAATGCGTTAGCCCTAAAAGAAGGAAATTGGGTTAAGTTGGTTAGAAGGTAACCCCTTGAGGAAGCTACATGGAAGTATAAATAAAAGAGCAAGGATCTCTTATTAGCACCTATTGAGCACATTGAATATATATTATTATGTAAGGTTTTTTATAGGTACTCATTGATACATATGAAGTTACGCAAGTCTAAGGTAGCATGAAGGGTTTACAACCAAAGTTTGGGAGTTGTAGAAATATTGAAAAAAAAAACCTAGTTTTTTAGGTGTACGCGGGCTGCAGTGGAGAACAGAGCATATGTACGCTAGCTGACAGTATAACAAGTCACGCACATGTGGGAAAATCCATGAAATCTTGAGTTGTTGAGGGTGTCAGGTTCTTAGAGTCTAAAAGAAAGCCCCCTGGAAGGTCTATAGTGATCGGGTACAACAAATCTATCTATAGATTCAAAAGGTATGTCATATTCTTATGTGTAGTTGGATATTGTTGTCTCCATGAGATATGTTTATGGGAGTTTGAGTTTTTTCCCTAGAGAGGGTGTTGGCTATATGGAACTTATGGTATGAGCTAGATATACATAAATATAGCAGTGGTATGTTGGTATTATTTAGTGGTTCATCTTGTTGGCTCAAGTATTGAGACGTAGTTGTATTTATTGGTACATGGTTGAGGGTTTTGGTTGTGAATTGGTTGTGAAGTTGTTTGCATGGTGTGAGGATGCATATCAGTAAGGGTTTGATGTCTAGTCCATGTGAGTATTATTATACTTGTGCATGATTGTACACACATGTATGGCACATGACTAGAGAGACATAGATGCATTTGGTTAAGGAATGTATAAGATGATGTATGCACAAGGAACAAATACAAATAAGACACAATGGCATGTTGCAGGTTGCAGTATAGACAGGTCGCGTACATACGCAGGTTGCAGTATAGACAGAGCACGTACATACACGAGTTGCAGTATATACTGGTCATGTACCTATTGGGTTTTGTTGGTACACGCTGAAATACAGGTACATGTTGGTTGCAGGTCAATGGCACAGGTTGGTTATAGTTTTTTGGTACAGGTTGGTACAGGTTTACAGTGGTATATCTCACAGTGACAGTGTGGCAGTGATTTCATCATTTGACACTTATATTTCAGAGCGATGGGATGGGGCAAGGATAGGTGGTTTTAGCCACCTTTCGGTTGTAGCCGAAGAACATAGGGGGTTGTAGCCTCCTTCTAGTTGTAGCTAGAGAATTGGGGATTTGGAGCTTCCCTCAGGTTGTAGCCTAAAAATATAGGGGGTTGGAGCCTCCTTCCAGTTGCGCTGGAAAAAAAAGGAAGTCGGTGCTTCCAATGAATGTAATTCTTAAAGACATATAAGAAAAAACATTATGTGGTTTTCTCTTGCATTGGGTTTCCACGTAAAAATATTGGTGTAATATGTATGTGTATTATTGTTCATTGTTCATGGTTTATTTACTCTGCACTTACTGAATGATAATGGTATATTGATCATTAAGATAATTAGCACTTACATATTGCGGTTAAAAGGATTAAAAAGATTTATTACTGATTCACCCCCCATCTCAGTAATCCAACATTGTCCAACCTGTGTTGGAAGCCATGGAGGGGAGTGGAAAGGCCCGAGGGAATGTGAGCAGTGAAGGGGGATTCCATCCCTCGGGTTGTGCAGGTTGAGAGGAAGAGAGCTAGTTGAATGGAATTAGTTGTGAGTCTTGACTATGAGAGGGGGACATTATCCAGCCTTAGGGATCATTGTCTCTTGTGGATTCATAGCCTCGGCTCATGGGTGTCTTGTTGTTGAGAACTGGAACAACAAGGATACAATTGGGAGGAACGTATGTCTTTTGCAACGGGTTGCACATTTTATAATATAAGTTTTGTTATTTAACGTGTTTATTCATATATAATGTTGATATAGTTGTTGAGAAACTCACTCTGAGATATATTTGATTATTATTGCTTGTTGTGAGAAAAATGATGCATTTAAATCCTTGTTTATGTGGATAAATTTTGTTGTATGTATTTAGTTGTTGTTGTTGTGCACAGTAAGAGTAATTATATTTATGTTTTTTTTTTAGTATGGGCAGCTAAAGGAGCTGGAATGTCATGATGTGTGTTATTTTTATGCATTTATATGTACTATAAGAAATTTTATGGGGTTGTTTTAGCAAGTGACGTGACCTAGATAGGGGTTTGGTACATTGCATCAGTTGTACAGTCGTGCAACATTCCTCTTACTTACTAATGATTTCCTTGGAAGTGGTTGACTAAGAATCGACCCAACATGACAGTTGACTAGAGTTTCGACTGAGTATTTGTTGACTGAGTTTAGACTAGGTTGTCTCTCAACTGAAATTTTTGACAATAACTATTGATGGTACTTATTGATACCTCAAGGGGGGGAATACTTGAAGTTATTGATATGTGAACCCAACTGGTGTCTTCTTGTTGACTCGACTATTTATTATTGAATCGACTTGGATTTGTTGAGGCCAACCCAACCATGTTCAATTGTTGTTGGATATGTACTATTGCTTATGTTGGATACAAAGATTGTTTGGATTGACAAAGGTTGATTATCTTGTGTTGTTGGTGACAATGTTCAAACTTCTTCAGGAGTTTTTTTGTATTGTGTTTCAATAGTCTTTGTATTCAAAACAAATTAAAGGGAGAAATCTATGTGCTACGTAATTTTTCTTAAGATAAAATTGAAGAAATTCAGAATGGAAGATTGTGCACTAGTCAACACACCGATGGTCATAGGTTGTAAATTGAAAAAAAAATGATGAATCTACAGAAGCAAATCAAACATTGTATAGGTCTAATGATTGGAAGCCTACTATATGTGATGACATCAAGGCTAGAAATTATGGAAGCAGTAGGATTGGTTGCACGATTTCAAGCTGCACGAAAATAAACTCATGTGCAATTAGTGAAAAGGATATTCAAATATCTAAAGTGAACCTTGGACTTTGACTTATGGTACTCAAGAGGTGAATATTTTACTCTAACGACATATATAGATGCAGATTGGGAAGACAATCTTGATGAAAGAAAAAGTACAAGTGGAGGAGCATTATTTCTAGGAAACAATCTAGTGACTTGGTTGAGAAAGAAACAATCTTCAGTTCATCTATCCACGACATAAGTCGAACATATTGCAGCAACAACTTGTTGCACACAAATTCTCTAGATGAAACAAACACTGTAGGATATCAAGGTAGAATATGATCATACAATATCAATCATTTGTGACAACACAAGTGCAATGAAAATTTCAATGAATCATGTTATGCACTCAAAGACGAAGCATATCCCCATCAAGTACCACTTCCTAAGAGAACAGGTAGCTGAAAAAAGTGTCAAGCTCGAATACATTGCTACCAAGGAACAAGTTGCAGATATTTTTACCAAACCCCTTCCTAGAGAAACATTTGCATATCTCAGACAAAAATTGGGAGCGATATCACTTTCATCTTGTTAGTAAAGAAGCATAGCTCAAGGGGAGCATACCTTTTCCATTGATGTAAAAGGGGGAGAATTACAAATAGGGAGAGAGTTGTAGACAGGGGGAGGAGAATTACAAATAGGGGGAGAGTTGCAGACAAGGGAGAATTACTTCTATTTATGGAGGATTACGTGTTTTTTAGTACAAAGGGGGAGATTTTTGAATAAATTATTGTCAGTTATGTAAAAGGTAAGTAAGTATTCACATACAAATATTCAAAGAAAATGTGAATTTAATAAATACAAAAGTGGAAGTGCATTAGAAATAAAGTCACCTGAAAGTGGATTAGAAACAAAGTGGAGTAAACATGAAAGTATATTAGAAATGAAGTTACCTAAAAGTGGAGTAAACATGAAAGTGGATTAAAGAAAAGGTAAAAGTGAAAGTGGAGTAAAAGTGTACATGGTATTTGCACATGGTTTTAAAACCCATGGTATGTTGAAAAATAAATTAAAAAATAAAAAAGGGGTGTATTAAAAAAATGTAAAAGTGAAAGTGGAGTAAAAGTGCACATGGTATTTGAACATGGTTTTAAAACCCATGGTGGTATTTTTCCCATGGCATGTTGAAAAATAAATAAAAAATAAAAAAGGGGGAAATCAATTATCTGTTTAATAAAATTCGTGTATTTTCAAATGAACATGACTTGCCATGTAGAACTAATGGAAAAATATAAAAGGAGAAGATGGTTGTGAGAAATAATGTGTGTTGGTGAAAATGTAATATTCTTATGCATGTCATTTGAGGAGTGACGATTGAATATCATTCAAGGAGAAATTATTAAATCTTGTGTTCTAGAAAATAAATATGGAGTTCTAGCAAGAAAAATTTGCAAAGGCGGATCTAATGCAAAAGTAGAAGAAGAAGCAAGAAGATTTGGTGAAGGCAGAGCTAAAGCAGAAGTAACAAGTGCAGAGTAGATCTGGTGAAAGCAAAAGTAAGAAGCACATAGCATATTTGGTAAAGACATAAGCAACAAGAAGACCAGTGAAGGAAATACATACGAATAACTCGTAAACTTGTAAGACGGTTGGTGCTTACAAAACAAACAATTTTGGGGATTGGTGTCTCTAGTAGGTCGATGCCTACAAATAGTAAAGGGGATTGGTGTCTCCTATAGGTTGGTTCCTACACAAAAAAGAAGGGGACTGATGTCTCATGTAGGTCGGTTCCTATAAATAGCATAGGGGATCAATGTCTCCAGTAGGTCGGTGCCTACAAACATTTATAATCGTAGGTTGGTGCCTACAAATTTATAAAAAATAAGTTTTTGTGGTTTTCTCTCGAAAGGGTTTCCATGTTAAATATTGTGTCTTTCGGCTGTTACATTTATGGGATTGCTTCATTATGGTTTATGAATGTTAAAAAAAAGATATCCTTATATTGATTCACCCCCCCTCTTAGTATAAGTGTGTGCTCAACATTAGCTTGGGATACATTACAATTCAGGGGAAACTCCTTTATTGGTTCGTTTTGTTTATTTTGATTGGGATGGAAAACTTGATTATCAGAAGTCCATTGTAGGTTATTTCCAAACCTATCACTTGGGATAGTAAAAAGAAACATACCCTTGTTCTTTCTTCAACAAAAGCAAAGTATTAAGACGAAATCAATGAAATTTAAGTATCCCTTTGGATTTGGCATATCCTTTTAGGTTTGGATTATAGAGACAATATCTAATGACACTCTTGTGTGATAATCAAAGTGTCATTCAACTTTCCAAAGATTCATTTCAATATCAACACAACAAACACATTGAGCTACACATGCACTTCATCAGAAAGCTTCTTCGGGATCATGTTCTTGAAGTGCATTATTTCCCTACAGATGATCAAGTTGTAAACATTTTCATAGAGTCCCTTATAGAATTAAAGGTTTCCAAACTTCGATGTATGCTAGGAGTTCAAGAAGTTGTCATTAAGGGAGGATATTATCTAATGCCTCCTTCATTCTCCTATTGTGTTTCCTTTGTAAACCCGTCAATCCTATCCCAAGTTGTTTTTAAGGAGGTATGTTAGGATATTTAGACTCTTAAGAGTTAGTTAGGATCAACTTGGTCTAATATGTCTTAGGTAAAGTGTGTTTTTTAGCATGCATTGTAATTATCTAATATGACAATCATGATTATGGTCTAAACATAAAGTGATTCGACGATTCATCTTCTCCTCAATACTAATCAATGTTGATAACATCAACGATTTTTCATCAATGTTTGACAAAATCGCAAATTTTTCTAGCCACTGATTTTTCGGCCTGAAAAAAATCATGATTTTTTCTTTCGCTGATTTTTTCTCGATTTTTCCAATTTTTCCCGTTTTTTCCTGATTTTTCCCAATTTTTTCCACATAATATATTTTGTATTTTTTCAATGTTTTCTGTGGTTTGCCGATTTTTTCCGATGTTTCCGAGAAGATTTTTTCTGAACCCTCATTGATTTTTTGTCTATGTCAATGTTATCAACATTGATACTAATGGCTATATTGATCCATAGGCTTAACACTCGAGTGGTTCATGATATCTATTTAAAGAACATAGAGATTCATTTATTGATAATCAATTGTGATAAACTCATATGCAAATTACTTTCCTTTTCATTAATATATTGTCTCAAGTGGCTGCATTGGTTGGGGCCATGGACTATTTCTCTCTTTCAGGGTTTAAACCATGTAATACATTGGTGTACTAATCTTTGATCTGTTTGTGTGAGAAGTTGCAATACTTGTGTGGAAATGCCATGTTTATTGAACAATATTTCATGTGTCTCAAAGCTCCATTGTTCACATACCAACCAACATTAGAAGATAAACAAGAAGTCATGGAAAAGGTAGTCTCAAACTGGGAGTTAATCTCCTCTACTCATGCAATAGTCCTAGCTACAACATGTCTTGCACCCTTTCCCTTCTTCAATGGACATTGGCCTACATAATGTCCCATATCATGACATTGGAACCACATCACCTTAATGAAGTATATATTTCCTATATCTATCCCGTCCTTCTTCTTGAAGCCTTTCCTGTTATCCTTCTTCATCTTCCTTACGAGACCAATAGCATCTACTTCCCCTTTTTTTCTAGACAAGAATACAATACGATTTCATCTTGCATAAGATAAACCCAAATCTTAGGAAACTTTGTTATATTTTCTCAAGCATAAACACCCTAAACAAAATGAATCTAGGAAGAATCAATTCCTATTAGGGAAATAGAGATTAAATTTTGATCCTCCACCTTAGTTCCAATGGTTGCCAACTAATCCTTGAGTTCATTGATCCTAGTCAAGTAGTTCACCATAGTATCTATCTTGCTCATGTGAACAATTGAGAGCTGGTTTCACAAAAGCATCTATCAAGAAGCACAATAGTTCTAAAATAACTCAATCAATGAATCAAACATCTTCTTAGCTATTGCCTTATTTGAAATATGTGAGATGAAGTGATCCTTCACAAAATCAAGAGTGATTCTTTTCACTTTGGATTTCTTCTTTTGATGAGCACTCAAAGGTCTTAGATCGGTAGGTTTTGGAATCTCCTTCTAAACATGCTCCTAGAGATCAACCTCCTCCATAAGAAATTGAAGCATGAGCTTCCATGGAACAAATTTGAAATCCCCTTCCAACTTGTCACACTCTCTAAGACTAGGAGTCATCCTTAGACATCCAGAACAAGTCTCAAGTTCACAAAATTAACAATGGATGAAGTAGACAAAACTCTTTCTAGGGTACAAATGTTTATTTACAAGTAACCTAGGTGTGAAACCCCACAACCTCAATAATGTCAAGTACTTCTCCCAATAATATTCACCTAAAACAAAACCTCTCTCTTACTCTAGAGTTATATTAGCCACAACAAGCTCTGATACCATGTGGAAACTTCTCACAATTCAAAATTCAATGCAAAACATAAATTTCACCTTCAACCTAAAACGTTTCATGGACCTTCACCCTGTCATTAGAGAAATTTTGAGGTCAAAAATGGGTCTCAAATCAAAAAAATGTCTTATCGACATCAATTTTAAAAGAACCAATAGGATTCAAGATGATGATGTCAACTATAAGGGTAAATAGTTTTCGAGGGGAAAATAAAATTAAAAAAAAAAAAAAAAAATTGTATTTTCAACTTATCTCCTTATAGGTTTACTCAAATTTCAAGTGTGGTTACTTATTGAATGCAAAATTAAACACATCCAATGACCCACTTTGCATACTTTTGATAGATCCACATTGGGATAAACTTGAAGTACATGAAAAATTTGTGTTTCTTGAAATGTTTTTTCCCATGTATTTCTAGTTTATCTCATTGTCGGTCTATCAAAAGTATGTAGAGTGCATACTTGTTGTATGTGGAATTTAATTCTTCATCCAACAAGTGCCTACACTTGAAATTTGAGTAAACCTATAAGAAGATAAGTCAAAAATACGATTAAAAAAATAGTTTTTTTTTCCTTTTAAAAATTCATCTCTTATTTTATTATTTTAGCTATTATTTTATTATTTCCTTAGGAGAACTATTTTAGATCTCAAAAAAAAATTAATGGCATTTTCAGCCTTAGGAATATTGTAAAACAAGGTACAAAACAACAACTAAAAGAGTACAATGTTTCACTTCTAAACATCCCAAAGTTCCTAATAATTCTTGAGGAGAAAATATACCAAACCAAACAAATAAGTTTCATCCCTTTTAGGGAAGCTTATTAGGAAATAATTGTATCTAAAAATACCCTTTTACGACATTGATAACAATAGTACAACAATAATATGACAATAGTGAAATCAAATCTTTATATTCTTCATTTAGATGTCAAATCACTTAACAATTTTCCTTTTACCTATGTCGAATCAGCAAGACATATTTGGCTACAAATAACAATGCATAAAGAAAATGTATAGCTGAAAATTAAATCTAGAAATTGCACAAGTTTTGGATGGCTAGAAACTTCATTCATATGATCAAAATGAAGTAAATGTGCATACTATATCCTTCTCTCAAGGCTAGTACGAATCCTCCCATCTCTCTAAATCCTACCTAGGGAAAATCAACAAAACCCTAGCAACCAAGAAGATCTATTATGAAAGAATGACTCCAACACATCATCCATTGTAAGATGTCTTCTCTTCTTCTTTTTCACAATTCCACCTTAGGGTTTTATCACAAAACTCTAATCTCCAATATCCAATTTCCAAGGAATAAACCCTAACCCTAGAGCTCCAAGATGCTTTAAGAAGACCAAGAAACCCTAGTGACTTGAGACACATAGAGAGAGCACATGAGAAGACTCTAGAGAGAGAAGCTAGTGGGCACTCTTTTGTAGGTCACATCTAAATTAGCTATGCAAGGCAAATCCACATCCTTCCATCACAAGCCTCTACTGACTCAATTGATCCTTCTAAGCAATGTACTCCACTAGGTCAATTTCCCTTGCAAGAACATTTTCGAAGCCCTAGGCACCTCCGACCCATATTCAATACTTCGAATATAAATACAAGATACCACATGTCAACTAGGGATTTGATGCCCTCCTCCAAGCTACATAACACTCATCATCCCATGTAGGGATATCTCTAAGAAAGTGGATCCTTCATGGCGCCCAATGAAGGGTGTCTACCAAACTATCAAGATAACCCAATGCCTAAGGGAATAACACTAAGCCAACAACCATCTAAGGTCAAACATTCACTGAGCAAGCTATCTCGATTGTGAAAAATATATCAAGGACTATCTCTCATGTGCCAATTCATCTTGGACCATCCGGGGGCTAAACATACACCATATACCCCAAATTTCATGAAGCACCCCAAGCATGGTGTATACACTTTCAAAGTAACCTTGAAAGTTAATAATAGAAGATGTTGATATCCAACATGTTTCATTTTTTTAAATATTTTTTGATTTGCATCAAGTCTTCAATGAAATGAGTGGGAAAGTAATATCTCCTAGAATATTTTCATCTTCTTTGGTATCCATCCTCTTTAAGGATCGAGGGATATAATTTACAAACAATCAATTAGGAAGTGATGTAGAAAAAATTACTTCATATTTGTGACTCAAATTATATCCCAATTTTTATAATTAGAATATGGGTATGTGATAGTGCTACATGGAATAAGTAAGCAAATCGAAATGGCTAGGATGAGTATTGGAGTCGACATTGGTACAAGATTACCCAATGCAATAAACACATTGGCTACCATGGGTTGAGTGTTGACATCTTCAATAAGAGTTGTGAAATCCATAATTGGGGGATTTCCTTCTTCCATATGAATTGGAACAACCTCTGAATCCTCTAAGGTGGTTGTGGGTGGAACCAGAGGCATTGTTTCCTCATAGCATTCCCCTATTGCACTTGATTTCAAAAAAAAATTCTCATGGTAGCTCACACAGAGAAGACACACTTTGTGTAGTTTGTGTAGATACGTGAACCATAAGAAGTTGCTCATTATGAATTACTTCAAGGCTTGAGTGAGCATGGGTTTCCTTGGCCATTTCTTCAAGTTTGATTAAACACTTCTAATTATTCTCTTCATAGGCCATAGCATATTCAGGGAAGCTTTCTCTGTGGTCTTCTTTCATACAGGTTTCCTATAAACTTAGATATTTGTTAATGAGAGGGGCTATTATATCCATATTCAATGGGTCTCCTCTTTTCACTTGACTATTGGGGTTGAGTAGAACCAAAACATAAAATGGTCTTAAATCTCGCAATATTTTTTATAATATCTAAAACAACCCCAATTGGAAATTACGTCAATGTTTTGCTTCAAACAACATTGGTGCAACTGCAATCTAGTTCCCAAGCAAAGAGAAAATTGTGCCACAAGATAATTCACAAAAACAAAAATAAAAATTCTTCTAGGTATCCAAATCACCACTCTGATACCACTTGTGGTAATATTACCTTTGACACTTGAACCATTCAACCAACAATATCTCGTAAACACAAATGTAGCAAAATAAAATGTAACAATGAAACACAAGATAACTTTATTAAGCCACCCTATTCACAAGAGATGTCATGAGCTCCTAACCTTTTTGAGGGGGCAATGTCTAGTAGATATTGAAGCATATACAAGACAATAGATATTCGATGATTCATAAAGAGGAGCCCATCCTTATTTATAGTTATCCTAATGTAGCTTTCTAATGGGCCTTATCTAATGATTATGGCCACATTACATAAATACTAGCACACATTATAACTATTATGCACATCTTTATGTATGCATACATTACAATATAAATGTAGATCCACTCATTATTAATATAACCAAGTTAACTATGCCCAAAGGGGTTGGATCCAATGGTAATAAGTGAGGAGGTTTTCACCATTGAGCAAGGTTCAATTCCCATGAGGGATTTTCCTTTAGTCATAAGATCAACTTGAGGTAGTGGTTGAACGTGTGGTTGCACCCAAAGAGATTATATTAAATGGTCTCATGACTTGTGCACACATAAGTGGATCATATCCCACCCCCATGTCCTTCAAATATATAAAGGGATATGAATCAACGCCACTAAGCTATCCATGGTGTCTAGGGTTTACCATATATACTTCCACTATCCTCTGAAATTTTTTGAAGCGGGTCCCATATTGGAGTCACCTACTTTGAGAAGACTCATACTAGATTTGTGTCGCTAGTTGGAATTTGATGCCATCCCTAATCGTTTCCTTTGTCGTGTTGCTATCAAGAAGACCCACGTGGGCTAGGAATTTTCCTCTCCTAGTGTTGGTCGAAGGCTTTTTCTCATCGTCGACACTAGAGTAGGACTCGGGAGAAGTTTCATCTTCATATTTTTTGCAAGGAATGGGTTAATCCAAGGGAGACATCTGCAAGGAATCTGAGGCTTTCAACAATCTATTTTGGTCTCTGAATCCAACCAAAAGACATTAGCCACAATAACTCCGTTTTGTGAAAAGGCTAGAAGCCATCCCTCATTTGGAACTCTCGTCTTTACAACTAAGAAGGAAAGTCCTCATTTATTTTAGAGGGATCTAGTTGGAAATTTTATAGGCCTCTGGCCCAATCCAAAATCCATGGAAGCATGGGTAGTAGAAAAATGGTCCTCAAAAATCAATAGATAGGTAACTGCATTTTCCTCTAGTCATAGGTTTTATATCTTTCTCTTTTTAAATAAGGAAGTGTGTGATATGATATTTAGATCTAGGCCATACTTCATGGGATCTGGGGGAATGTATCTATCCCCATGGACCCTTGATTTCAATATAGAATAGGAAATTACGACAGCCCTAGTTTTGGTCAAATTACTTCACCTCCCATTAGTTTTCTAGGATAATAGCTCCCTTAGAGTGATTGGAAACAAATTAGGTCGGTTCACTGATCGTGCATAACCAAAAGGGAATTTATATTCTTGCACAAGAGTATGCATGGAGGTTGATTTGGAGAAGAGACTCCTAGAATCCCTGCAAATCAATCTTGATGGGTGGAGTCACCATCAAGCATTAAACTATGAGCAAATTCTTTTCAAATGCATGGCCTATCATGCCTATGGAAATTTTTCTATAAAATGTCCAAAAATCCAAGAAGAGAAACATCCTTCAAAGCAATAGTTAAGGAAGGAATTTCCACCAAAGTAGTAGTGAAGGAAAGAACTTGTGTTCAAGACAATTACAAATAGGTGTAGGATATTTCATCGAAAGGGGCCATCCCCTCCAAATCCATGACAAGAGGGGCCACCCACATCAAGCATCAACAAATGTGAAGCCCTTGGGAACCTAGATGGCTCAATAAACCCTAAAGACACAAAGAAGGAAGTAGTAGAAGAACCAACATTGGATCTCAACTTTAGACCAACTCAACCTAATATCGATTTAGATCCATCGCCCAAGGATCTAGTGGCTAATGCCTGAGAAGAAAAGAAGTAGAAGAAGAAGAGGAAGATGAATAATATGCAAAGGAGTCATAGGAGGAAACAGATGAAGATGAGGAACAAAAGAGGGAAGAGAGGGAATCGGGTTGGGAAGAGGAAAATGAAGCGGAACTAGAAATGCAAGTTCACTCTAAGTATGCTAAATCCTTCTCTTTTGTTGAAGTCTTGAAGAAGAATGCCCCAAATCCCCCCCTCTTACAAGAGGAAGGAATTCTAAGGGGTCAGATTTGCAGAAGAAAATATCCTCTCGAGACGTCAGGCAACTCTTGGCTTCCCCTGGATTAAAGGAGGGGTTGGAGAAAACATGTGATAATTATGCTATGCTTCTGTATTAACCTCTATAATCAATTTGTGAGAATCTATTCATGTACTCAGAAAATTGGCATAAGAAGCCTCTATAGAAAAATTTGTCTTCTCTCCCCAATGTTTTGTGAAGGGAGGTGAAAAATTTGCAAAATAACTAAAGCAGAGTTTTGATGTGTATTTGTTGAGAACTACACTGTAGCTTTTGCTATATATATATATATATATATATATATTAAACAACACTTTAGGCCTTTATTACATCACTACGAAGGATCATAATGTACTTTCCATTAGTTATGCAAAGATGACCTATATATTAAACCCCTTAGATATTTCTTAATGAAGAGGTCTAATATATCCATATTCAATGGATCTCCTTTTTTGCGAGGGTTTTCACACTAAATAGAACCAAAACATAAACTACACTATGGACACCTTAAACAAACTTAGATTACTAACATAATGATTGAAATTATATTCTTATCACCAAAATTGTCATAATATAGTAAGAAAGTAATATGGTCAAAATATTCAATAAGAAATTTTGCATGATAATTAATCTCAATCTTTTCTCGACTTTTATTTTATAAGTTGTATGGTTGAGTGATAAACCTTCTGACCTATGGATTGCCAATTCCCAAGTAGGTCGTTAAGGCGATTGCTTGGTTTTACCTCTTACAATAAGAACAAATGAAATAATTTTACATAAAATTTCATCCCAAAAAACCTCGCACAATGATTACATCCAACTAAAACATATGTTAGAAGATCCAAAAGTAAACTTCATAAACTATATATAAAATTTATTAAACAACTCCAAAGTGCCTAAATTATGAATCTTGCCTTTGAACATAAGTTAAAAGTGGGCATCATCTTAACTCCAATGATAAAAAGCTCCAAATCCAATTATTCATTGTTTATCTTAGTGAAATAACTATGTTATAGCCTTAAAACAAGGCTATACATATTAAGTTATGATAGGGACTTCACATGATGCTTACTGTGATTGTGCATATTATTAATTCTCATAAACAAATGTATTATAGTCAATGATTGCATGGATTTCAAAGCATGCTTATTGTGATTATACATATAATCATTTGTGAGAAACAAATGTATAAACTTATCAAATTGCATGGATTTCAAAGCATGCTTATTGTGATTATACATATAATCATTTGTG
Organism: Picea engelmannii; assembly: GCA_009831015.1. NCBI lineage: Eukaryota > Viridiplantae > Streptophyta > Pinopsida > Pinales > Pinaceae > Picea > Picea engelmannii. The sequence goes on from ML831250.1 coordinate 23,058, forward strand.
AGAAACAAATGTATAAACTTATCAAATGACTTGTAAAGAAGAATCCATATGAATCATATCATAGGTAAATTTTTATTCATCTACATTTGGCATTGCATTTCTAATATTCTTTAACCACTAGCATAAATGTTATTGTCATGGGGTTTATCCATCTTGCCTAAACATTGTATAAGCATCACAACGCTGGTAAACAACTTCCATAAGTCCTGGATAGGAGTTTAATATGCATATATAAAACTATCCATCACTGGTGGCAACTATGTTATGACACTTCCTACTGATGTAATAAAAGCCTAGTAGGATGGTTAGTATTAAAAAATGGGTGTCTTTCTTACAGTTTAATGATTGTGCTGCACAGAAAGACAGCAAATGCTTAGTTTGTAGCCAGAAGAATTGACCAGTTGTGTTTATTGATCAACTCCTAAATACCATTTAGACGGACTTGTTTACTGTTGGGTTGGAGTGCCAAAGCCTTTACATCACATGCAAATACAAATGCCAATGTCTAGACTCTTTTTGGAGTGGGCGACTACATTGCCATGAAATCATTAACATTGGCAGAGTCTAAGCGCGTCCATGCCCACATTATCATAACTAGGTTCGAGCCTTGTATTTTTACATGGAACCGTATCATCAACATGTATGCCAAGAGCCCATCGCTGGCAGATGCACGACAAATGTTTGACAAAATGCCTGAGCGAGAACGAGATGGAGGGTCCTGGAATGCTATGATAGCAGGTTATGCTCGCCATGGCTGTGGCAAGGAAGCCTTAAAACTGTTTCGACAAATGCAGAGCCGAGGAGTGAAACCAACTGATTCCACCCTTTTCAATGCAATCAATGTCTGTGCAGGTATGTCAGCTCTGGAACAGGCCAAGCAACTCCACGGCCACATTATCACAGGTGGTTATTCATCAAATGCCTTTCTGGCCTGTAGTCTGATTGACATTTATGCCAGATGCGCCACTGTGAGGGATGCACGGCAAGTGTTTGACGAAATGCCTGAGAGAAACGCCGATACATGGGATACCATGATTGCAAGATATGCCCGGCTTCGGCACTGCGAGGAGGCTTTGAAGCTCTTCATACAAATGCAACAGGAGAGCATGAAACCGAGTAAGTTTACGTATGCGAATGCGCTGTCTGCATGTGCTCACCTTACAGCTCTGGAACAAGGTATGCAATTCCATGCGCACCTCATTCAAACTGGGTTCGAGTCTAATGTAATTGTGGGGAGTGGCCTTGTTGACATGTATTCTAAGTGTGGGAGTATAGAGGAAGGTTGCCAAGTATTTGATGGAATGCCTGAGAGAGATGTAGTTGCCTGGACCGCAATGGTTGCAGGATATGTGAAATGCGGAAGAGTGGATAATGCTCGTCATGTGTTTGACAAAATGCCTGAACGGAATATTGTGTCCTGGAATGCAATGGTTGCAGGTTATGCTCAGAGTTCTCGAGGTAGCGAGGCCATAGAAATATTTCGTCAAATGCTGCCAGTGCAAAATAACTTGGACCAGGTCACCTTTGGTAGCATTCTAAGTGCATGTGCCAGTGTAATGGACCTGGAACTGGGCAGGCAGATCCATGCCTATGTCTTCAGAACTGGATTTGAATCAAATGTTTTCATAGGAAATGCCATCCTTGATATGTATTGTAAGTGTGGGAGCTTAGAGAATGCACGTCAGTGGTTTTGTAAAATGGTCAAACGAGATAAGGTGTCATGGAATGCAATGATTTCAGGCTATACCCAGCATGGGCAGGATATGAAATCTCTCGAGATGTTTTCTCAAATGCAACTGGCAGGCATGAAGCCAACACAGTTCACCTACAGTAGCATTCTCAGTGCTTGTGCTAGCTTAACAGCTCTTGAATATGGAAAGCAGGTCCACGCTTGCATCATGAATGTTGGCCTTGAATCAAATGTCTTTATAGGGAGTGCCCTTGTTGACATGTATTCCAAATGTGGCAGTGTCAGTTTTGCACGCCAAGTGTTTGACGAAATGGCTGAACAAGATGTGGTTTTGTGGAATGCTATAATAGCTGGATATGCCCACAATGGAAGTAGCAAAGAACCCCTTGAACTGTTTGAAAACATGCTACAAGCTGGAATGAGGCCAGACTACATTACATTCATTGCTGTCCTTAATGGCTGCATCAATGAAGGCCTCGTTCATGCAGGCTACCGCTATTTTGAGTCAATGGATAGAGATCATTATATCACCCCAAGAGTGGAACATTATGCCTGTATGATTAACCTCCTTGGTAGTGCCGGGCACATGGATGAGGTAAAGGAATTCATCAATAACATGCCATTTGAACCCAATGCTATTATGTGGAAGTCACTGCTTAATGCCTGCAGAATTCATGGTAATATAGAGTTAGCAAAACGTGCAGCTGAATACCTGCTTGATTTGGAACCAGAAAACAGTGACACTTATCTCATGCTGGCAAATGTGTATAGCTCTGCTGGCAGGTTGCATGAAGCAGCAGAGGTGATAAAAATGATGAATCAGAGGATGTAAAAAGGTACAAAGAATGCAGCTTGGTTAAAGTTAAGGACAGGGAGCTTTCATTTGAAGTGAAAAGATCACACTTACAGCCAACCGAAGTCCATGTAATGCTTGAGATGCCTGCTACAGGTCCTGATGATGGTCAGAGCACGATATGTAGGTGATGACCTAAATGTATACAATTACACTGAATGATAAGATTATTATTTCAAATGGAAAGGCAGGAAGGCGATTGACTGAGTTTCAGGACAAGGGGCATAGAATTCAGGTAAGCAATGAATTCGACTTCAGGGCAAGGGGACATATACGGTGGTTGAGACACCAGACAGGGGTGATGATCGAGTCATGATAGTATTGTATGATGTTGCACAAACATGAGGATTGGCATCTCCATGACATAGGGAAGCTGGGGTGTTGGTTTGAGACCTTGTAAAGGTTTCAAAGATTTTGATTTTGGGCTGGGGAAGCTCAGGGTTCAAAGGTAACTCTGTGCTTATCAAACACCTGTGCCTGCTGCCGAATAAGTTCCAATTTACATTGAACAATATACAAATATCTACAATCCCCTTTTAAACGTGGCCAATGATGAAAAATGTAGAAGTTATTATCTTCTGGAGAGGCTTTTCCTGTACATTTTGTGTTGTGAAGTAACTTCTTTCAGTTTGCTATTCTAACTTATACAGGCCCTTGCCCTTGCCCTTTTTGATAAGACTGCTGCCAAGACTTTCTTATCTGAGAAGGAATCGACTGACAAAACTTGTCTAGTGTCCAACTAGAGTAGACAGCACGAGTTGTCTATAAAGAACCCAGTTCCTTTGAATGCATCTGCCCTCAAAAATGGGTTTCAGATTCTGATACTCTGCGCATATAGTTATCCTTTTCTTCAACAGTTCCCAGTGATATAACATTTATTAGAGAGAAATGCAAACTATGTTTTATTAATTATATATATAATTAACAATTAATGCTAATCGAATGGCATGTGTGAACTCTGCGTTGCATTTTGGTCTGAAGTACCAAGAACTTAACCCATGATTAATTACATGGTGAATAGGTGATATTCCACAAGCATATATACAAGTGACAATTTGCATGTAAGAACTGCACTAAGATTTGGCTCAATGCTTTTAAGATATAATTTTCTATAGATGCTCTCTCTTCTGAATTTATAAGAGTCTTGGAAATGTTAGAAATAAAGAGATGTGTTCATTTTTTCATAGACAATATAGCAATATTGTCACCCAACCATAAGCACAAAGGCCACCCCCGAGCACCTTAACCTTGACAGACAAAATATTTTCGGAACCAGACCAATAGCCAACCAAGGTAGTGCACCTTTCTCTAAGGCTAGAGGACCAAGCAAGAATAACCAAAGACCAAGCAGAAAGTCCAAACCATAACCAAGAGAAAGTCCAACCAAAAGCCAAAATATCAGTTGCAATAGTTGCAACTGCACTCCGTCTCCAAACTTGCGCACCCCTAGTCTTATGCAGTCATGAGAGTAAGAGTGACAAATGAGCTCTAGCGCCCTCTTAGTTATAGTGCTCTTTGTCACGTGTCTAGGCCGACTTCTTCTTTTCGAGGTTAACACTTATATATTAATTCTTTTATTGAGCCGACATGTCTTCTAGGGATTCTACACATCTATTTAGGGTTTCTCTTGCTTCCCGAAATATTCTAGTCTCGTCAAAGGTTACACGTAGAGGTTAATACCTCACGCAACTACCATAGTATCAACACTCCCTCCTAGCTAGGAAGGTATTAAAGGCAATGGTCTTGAGCACAAATAAACCATTCAACCGGTAACATCATCATAGCCACACAGGCTATCTCATGATCACGTAGATCAACTCACGAGCAACATCATCACTATCAGTATCATCTTGATAGCATCAACTGCATCATCTCTCGAAGCCATACTCCATCTGAGTAATCAGGCATAATGTTGAATAAGTCACTCACTCCATAGAGTGATACAAAGACCATTCTTCTAATAATAATTGTTCCAACAGATGTTGAAAGCCACGCCATGGGCTACCAGAACCATTCTTCTAATTCAAACATACGTCCTAGAAAAATGACTGTCCGGGACCATTTTCCCTCTGACCACTACTGTGAACTCAGGGAAAATGTGTGTCTTGTACCAATCTCTCCACTCTGATCGCTACTGTGAACTCATGGAGAAAGACCATTCTTCTAATCTAGACATGCGTCCTAGAAGAATAGATGTCCATGGTAAATCAACAATCTGTCAAACTGGACCATTCTCCAGAGGGAGAATGTATGTCCACCAACAATTTGTTCTTCCTGAACCATTCTCCGCGTGGAGAATGTTTGTCCATCAACACGTTGACTATCCATCTAGCTGGAAATCATCTCCAACACTAGTGATAGTCTCTATGGAAATCAAAACAATGTCATCCAATAGAACACAATTGTGTCTATTCATAGTAGTATACAACTACTAATCAGTGGTACACAACCACTCCTAGTAGCACACGACTACTAACTAGTGACACATAGTCACAACTAGAGGAACACATCCACCACAGTAGCATATAGCTATTGTCCAGAGACATACAGTCTCCACAACAATCATATCATCTGATATCAACCTACATAACAATATCATGATACAAACTGAGTCATCTGGGCCATTCTTCCACTCACATCTATGAGATCTAGAAGATCATCTTCCCTCAAAAATTAAAACATCAGCCATGGGCTATCTAGACTATTCTTCCTAAGCATAGAAGAATAATTGTCCCTAATTTTTTAGCCTGGACCATTCACCTAACTGGGTCATTCCTGTGGGACTAATCATAGTGCAACTTGGAGAGAATGAGTCTTCCCTGGGGAATGTTTGTCCTTGATTGTTGAACCTGGACCATTCACCTAACTAGGCCATTCTTCCAACACTAACCAGAGTGCAACCTGGAGAGAATGAGTATGCCATAGGGAATGATTGTCCTGCACCAACCTCCTATAATGGATCATTCTTCAAAGTTGCTCACAATTGTGAACTTCGAAAGAAGGATTGCCCAGAGAGGCAGACCATTCTTCTTGACCACTACTTAGAGTGACTACCAAGAAGAATGACTGTCCTAGACCATTCCCCCACACTGGCCACAAGGGGAATTGTTGTCTATGGTACATCAGCAATCTATCGGACCATTTTCATTACGAAATTGGTTGTCTAATCTGGACCATTTTTGAACTAGAAAATGCATGTATGTCAAAAATCTTGGGCCACTTTCCGGACTGGAAGGTGATTGCCCAACCTGGACCATTTTCTGAACTGGAAAATGACTACCCATAAATCAATAACATATCGGTGTTCCCTCCCAACCTGGGAGTAATCTCTTCCTTTTCCAATAAGGAAGTCATCTCCACGAGTACCACCTTGTCCCTTAAGTACACAAACTTTTCATCTTGGACAGAGGCTTTACCAAAATATTTGGTATCTGCTCAATTGTGAAGATATACTAGAGAACCACTTCTCCCCTCTGGACTCTATCATGGAGAAAATGATACTCGATCTCAATGTGCTTCGACCTATCATGGAACATCAGGTTCTCTGAAAGCTTCACACAGCTTTGATTATCACAATATATCACGGTCGAATCCAACACCTGATCAAACAGTCCAGAAACTAGCTTATGGAGCCACATTGCTTCCGTACAAGAATCACAAGCTACAATATACTCTACTTCTGCAATGTTGAGTGCAACAGACTTTTGTTTCCTGCTAGCCCATGACATCGTGGCAAAGCTCATACTGAAACATATCCAAGTAGCACTTATTTTGTCATCTGCACTCTCTGCCCAATTTGAATCAATAAATCCATGCAGTTGTATATCATAACTCAAACATCCCACAAAGACATTTGAAGGAATGTTTTGCAATTATTCAAATCTTCATGGCTAGGTTCCACTTGGAACTATTTTCACAGCAAAGCAAATGTTCGGCTAAGTATTTTCCAAATACATTAACGAGCCAATCAATTGTCGATACAGAGACGGGTCTACTGGATCAGAGTCTCTCAACTTCTTCAGATCTGTCATCATGGGAGTTTTCCATGGATGTGCAATCCATCATCTCGAACTTCTGAAGAACCATTTCAATATACTTCCTTTGTCATAGGAAGTTTCCACCACGCTTTTGCTGTACATGAGAGGCTCTGCACCAAGTTTGCTTGAATCCATACAAGGGTCTCTTTCTGGTATACCTAAAAACCTTGAGGTTGCTCTACATACGCTTCTTCTTCAATTACTCTGTTGAGAAGAACAGTCTTTACATTCATCTGATGTAAACTCCAACCCATGGATACTACAAGAGATATAATGGCTTAGGTAGAGGTATATTTGGTTACTAGAACAAGTTGTCATTGTAGTCTTCTCCCTCCTTTTGGGAGAACCCTCTAGCCCTGAGACTCGCCTTGTATCTATCAATGCTTAAGTCTTTTTCACAATTTTTCACATACATTGTTCTTCATCACAACTTCCTTCCATTCATTTTTCTTGACTGCTTCTAGTGGGTTCAAGCTTGGTTGGATTGACTTTTCTTTCTTTCTTGGAATCTTCATGTTCTTCCTCATGTTTCTCTTCAATGTTGGAGTCCATGGAATCTTCTATAGATTACATGCCCTTCTTTCCTGAAGGCTCCAACCTTCCGCCATAAATGTAGATGGACAACCAAGGATATTCAAGGCTTCTTTTCGAAGAAGACTTCTTCTAGAGTCAAATTGAACATGTGTTGCTTATCATGGCTGCTACTTCCAATGAAGAACATGGATAGATACTTCATAGTATTTACGGGTTTTTCTTCAATGGATCATATCATTGGGGATTAGCTCCCTCCTAATCTCGACTTCATGTCTGAATGAACAATATGCATGCTCTTCTTTTGGAATTTTGTGATTAGCTCCCTCCATCTGAGAGAGTACATGCTTCCATTTGTTGCATCTCTCTTTGGTTTCTGCAAAGTGTCACAAACCTATTCTGGTTTCCTTTTGATTCTTGACTTCCTTCGAGTCTGACTCCTCTGAGTCTCTTTAAGTTTGTTTTTATATATTTTGATTGATGCCATCTGGCAGTTGTGTCATCCTTGTAAACTTCTTCTAAGACAGCTTCTGCAAGGATTGTTCATCAAACATATTTCACAAGGGTACCTACCTGGAACAAGAACAACAAGAGAAAACAAGAAATATCTCTCTAGAGGAAATGTTAGTTCATCTTGCAAACAAGTACAATAAGCATCTATATCAATGCTATTCATATGCAATCAAGTATTCATTGCACCTAGCAATAATAGAACCTTTCAAAGAGTGCTTTCACAATTTGTAATGTAGCAACTATCACCCTTGATATATACAAATTTGAAGCTTAACAATTTAATCAAACCTGGAACTTGAAGCCTCAATTGTTATGGAGGGTGTGCTTGTTCCTTTGAATGCACTGAATCCAAGATTACAGCTTGGACAAGGTCTCTGCAAACACACTCATGTTTTGCTAGATGATATAACTTGGATAGCATATACAAGTGCATACCCTTGGAGTCTTGTAGCATCGTCCAGCTTGTCTTCCAATCTAAAACTAGATGTCATCTTGAGAAGAAGAGATTAGATTCAATGATTAGAATAAGCTAGAAACTCTAAAATTTCAACTTTGATCACAAAATTAATTTGACCAGAAGTCAACCTTTGACTTTGACCACAAATTCAAACCTGACGTTTTTGTTAGTTGAGGGTACCAAGAGGTGCGCTAGGGGGTACCAAGAGGTGTGCTAGGCTAGGGCGCACTAAGATCTCAAGGAATTAGGTCAAATGCTTCTCCAGAAGTGCCCAAACACAAGGGTTAGGATTTGTTGCAGTTGCATAATCAGAAAACCTAGTTGCAGTTGTAACTGGTGCCATAACGAGCTTAACAGATAACTTCCCAATCTATCTTATAGTGGTTAGACTATCTGAAGATAGTGTGGGCCCATAACCTGTTAGAAATAAAGAGATGTGCTCATTTTTCCATAGACAATATAGCAATATTGTCAGCCAACCATAGGCACAAAGGCCACCCCCAAACACCTTAACCTTGACAGACAAAATAATTTCAAAAGCAAACCAATAGCCAACCAAGGTAGTGCACCTTTCTCCAAGGCTAGAGCACTAAGCAAGAATAACTAAAGACTAAGCAAAAAGTCCAAACCATAATCAAGAGAAAGTCCAACCAAAAACCAAAATCTCAGTTGCGGTAGTTGCAGTTGCACTCCCTCTCTAAACTTGCACACCACTAGTCTTATGCAGTTGTGAGAGTAAGAGTGACAAATGAGCTCTAGCGCCCTCTTATTTATAATGTTCTTTGTCACATGTCTGGGTTGGCTTCTTCTTTTAGAGGTTAACACTTAAATATTAATTATTTTATTAAGCTGACATGTCTTCTAGGGTTTCTACACATATGTTTAGGGTTTCTCTTGCTTCTCGTAATATTCTAGTCTCGTCAAAGGTTACACGTAGAGGTTAATACCTCCCGTAGCTACCATAATATCAATAGGAAATATGTTGCAAAGATAGAGCTAAGATGTTTTATGACATTTTTCCCTCTAGCAAGATATTGATGAAAAAAGGAGATTTTATCAATGTGATATCAATCCAATGATCACCTACATAGAACAACAATACTTGGAAGAGAAAATGTCCATGCATAAAATACATTTAGTCTGTCAATTCAAGCTAAGCTCTCGTCCCTTGGCCATGGAAACGGGGAGATGGAAAATACAAATTGAGTTGAGTGTCTATGTTTGCTTTGCAAGGAAGGAGAAGTTGAGGATGAGGTGCATGTGATCCTAGGAAGTCATGTTTACAAGCAAGGAGGAGGCACTCAATCAATTACAAAGGTTTGAATAATTTACATCATGGTTATCATAATTGACAGATTGGAAGTTTTTTTTGGCTATGGAGCAGCTCTCCAAACCAGTTTTGGGCCTGCTTGGACTCTGAGCCAGTAGACCCGCACTGCCAATGCCAAACAAAAAATCACAACAAATAAGCAAAAGAACATTCTACAAGGTTCCTAAATATTAATCTCATCTTATTTATAGACACCCCCCCCCCTCTATTTGTTTTTCCAAGGAACACCTCACAGGGAAACTCTTAGGCCATTCCATGTATTCGCAGATGATACCCAGTGCAAAGCCATCAATGTTGATTATGGTGCCTAATCCAACATGCACATCAAATGAGGAACGCAACAAAGGCAACTAACTTGGGGGATCAACCTCAAGACCTCCTACATGAATTAGTTCAAAGCACTCAACAACTCGAGCTATCCCACTAGGATGAGGTGCATGTGATGTTGCGATGTCCTATTTACAAGCAAGAAAGAAGAACACAATCAAGCACAAAGGTTTGAATAGTTTAAAACATGGTTATTAGAATTGACAGATTGGAATTTTTTTTTGCTATGGAGCGGCCATCCAAACCAGTTTTGGGCATGTTTGGACTCTGTGTTAAAATAATAGGTGTGCTCGTTTTCACCATAGACAATATCACTATATTGTCACCCAACCATAGGCACAAGGCCACCCCTGAGCACCTTAACCTTGACAGCTAGAATAATTCTGGAAGAAAACACTAGAACAAATAGTCAACCAAGATAGCGTACCTCTCTCCAAAGCTAGTGCACCAAGCAAAGAAACCAAAACCATAAGCCAAATACCAAGTCACCACTGCAACAGTTGCAGCTCTCCTCCAGTCATGTGCACCACTAATCCTTATGAAGTCATGAGAGTGAGTGTATCCAAATGAGCTCAAACGCCCTCTATTTATAGTGCTTCAAGTCACCTAACTGGGTCGACTTCTCTTCCTGGAGGCTAATAACTTAATATTAGATTTTATCTTGAGTCGACTTGTCTTCTAGGGTTCTTATCCAACCGTTTAGGGTTTCTCTAGCTTCCCAGAATATTCTAGTCTCGTCAAAGGTTACACGTGGAGGTTAATACCTCTCGGAGCTACCGTAACATCAACACTCCCTCCTAGATAGGGAGGTATTAACAGTAATGGTCTTGAGCACAAACATATCATTCTGTTGGTAGCATCATTATAGCCACACAAGCTATCTCATGATCACACAGAACAAATCATGAGCACCATCATCACTATCCATCTAGCTAGAAATCGTCTCCAACACTAGTGATAGTCTCCAAGGAAATCAAAGAGTAGCATACAACTGCTACAATGCCATCCAATAGAACACAATTGTGTTTATCCATAGTAGACACAACTAATATCCAGTGGTACACAACCACTCCTAGTAGCACACAGCTACTAACCAGTGACACACACAATCACTACCAGTGGAGCACATCCACCACAGTAGCATACAGCTATTGTCGAGAGACATACAACCTCTATAACAATCAAATCATATCATTTGATATCATCCTACATCAACAATGTCATCGGCTACATCACCTCTAAGCCGTACTAGCATGATGTGAATGCATCATATCTAAGTTGTACTGGCGTGATCTGGAGTATCATTTACATCATCTATGAGTCATACTAGCATAACATATCTAGCATGATACCAATGCATCACATCTAATTTGTATGCCACCTCTAAGTTGTACTCGCATGATGTAGATCAGTGCCTCCTCATCTCTAAGTTGTATGATCATCTCTAAGTCGTACTAGCATGACATATCTAGCATGATGTCAATGCATCATATCTAATTTGTATGCCACATCTAAGTTGTACTTGCATAATCATATCTAGCATGACACAAACCCCCTACATCATCTCTAAGTTGTATGGCCATCTCTACGTCGTACTAGTATGACATATCTAGCATGATGCCAATACATCATATCTAAGTTGTATGTCATATCTAAGTTGTACTCGCATGGCCATATCTAGCATGATGTGGCTCACCAGCATCGTCTCCAAGTTGTACTAGCATGACATATCTAGCATGATGTCAATGCATGATATCTAAGTTGTATGCCACCTCTAAGTTGTATTAACACGATGTTCCTTAGGCCACTGTATCAACAACTCCAACCATCTATATTGTATCTAAGTTGTACTAACCTGATCATATTTAGCATGATGCAAGCATCATCTCTAAGTTGTACTAGCATGATACAAATCCACAACTCACCGACAGTCCATGATGCCACAGATCAGTGCTCCCTCCCAACCGAGGAAGTCATCTCCTCCCTTTCAAAGGGAGAAATCTCCACAAGCCCCAGCTTGTCCCTCAAGTATGCAAACTTTATCTTGGACAAAGGGTTAGTCAAAATATTTGTAGTCTTCTCATCAATGGAGATATACTGGAGAACCACTTCTCCCCTCTGGACTTTATCACAAAGAAAAATCATACGTGATCTTAATGTGCTTTGACTTGTCATGGAACATCGGGTTCTCTGAGAGCTTCACACAGCTTTGGTTATCACAATATAACACAGTAGAATCCAGCGCCTGATCAAACAGTCCATAAACTGGCTTACGGAGCCACACTGCTTCCGTACAAACATCACAAGTTGCAATATACTTTGTTGTTGCAGTGTTGAGTGCAACAAACTTATGTTTTCTACTAGCCCATGATATCATAGCAGATCCCAAACTAAAACACATACCAGAAGTACTATTTCTGTCATCTACACTCCTTGCCCAATCTAAATCAGTAAATCCATGCAGTTGTCCATCATTGTTTGAGGCATATCTCAAACCATAACTTATCATCCCACGAAGATATCTCAAGATATGCTTTGCAGCCATCCAATGCTCTTATCTAGGTTCCACATGGAACTAGCGCAACATGTTCAGAGAAAAGCAAATGTTCGACCTAGTATTCACCAAATACATCAAAGAACCAATCAACTTTCGGTACAGGGATGAGTCTACTAGATCATAATCAGAGTCCCTCAACTTCCTTAAATATGTTACCATGGGAATTGCCATGGATTTGCAATCCATCATCCCAAACTTCTGAAGGATTTTTACAACATATTTCCCTTGTCCTAAGAAGACTTCATTACGCTTCTTCCATACTTCTAATCCCAGGTAGTAGTGCATGAGACCAAGATCCTTCATATCAAATTCAGTGGCTACCTCCTTACACTGAATAATGAGAGGTTATGCACCTATTAGGAACAAATGATCAACATATAACAGTAGAATCACGGGTGCATTATTCACAACTTTGTAATAGAGGTTTGGATTGGCATTACTCTTGGAAAATCCAAATCTCATCAAATAGTTATCAATACGTGCATACCAAGCACTTGGAGCTTTCTTGAGTCCATACAAGGCCTTTTTAAATTTGAATACATGGGTTTCTCTTGGGTGTACCTCAAAACATTGAGGTTGCTCTATGTATACTTCTTCCTCAATCACTCCATTGAGAAAGGATATATTTACATCCATCTGATGTAAACTCCAACCCATTGATGTTGCTAGAGATACGATGGCTCTAATAGATGTATATCTGACAACCAGAGAAAACGTCTAATCATAATCTTCTCCCTCCTGCTGAGAGAATCCTCTAGCCACAAATCTCACCTTGTATTTGTCAATACTTCCATCTACAACATGCTTTATCTTATAAACCCACTTTGAAGTGACTACAGACTTCTCTTTAGGTGTAGGCACAACTTCCCATACATCATTTTTCATAATATATTGGTATTCCTCCATCATGGCCTCCTTCCATTCTTTCTGTTTGACTGCTTCCTCAAAGGTGGAAGGTTCTACATTAACAAGACTTGTCATGAGTGTTGCATAACTGGAGAATTTTTTGGGTTTCTTTCTTTTTCTGAAGGTGCCACTAGGAGCTTTATGCTTGTTTTCTTCCTGCAAGGTGAATTCAAGCCATGTTGGTCTCTTTCTAGTCTTAGGTGCAATAATTGGTTCCATAGGTTCATGTGGTCGTTATGGTTCTTCACTGGGGTGTTCTGGAGAACATGTGTTATCTTCTTTGGTGCCATCATGTTCCTCTTCTTCGTTGGAGTCTATGGAGACTTCTATAGTTTTCTTAAATGAAATATTTTCATTAAAAGTTATGTCTCTTCTGATTTCAACTTTCTGCTGACCTAGAACATAGATTCTATATGCTTTTGAAGAATCACTATATCCAACGAATATGCCTTTATTTCTTGAAGGTTCCAACTTCTTTCTCTTATCCTTGGGAACATGAATATAGACATGGCATCCAAAGATTCTCAAGTGTTCAACACTTGGCTTCTTTCCGGAGAAAGCTTCTTCTAGAGTCATGTTCTTCATTATTCTATGTGGACTTCTATTATGAATATAAAAAGTTGCCATAATCGCTTCTCCCCATAGGAACATGGATAATTTTTGGTCATATACCATTGCCTTAACTAATTCTTCAATAGTTCTATTCTTTCTTTCAGCCACACCATTATATTGAGGATTATGAGGAGCAATACACTCCCTCCTAATCTCGGCTTCTTTACCAAAGGCAATGAGATCCTTGGAGGTGTATTCTCCTCCATTATCGGTTTTTATTATCTTGATATTCTTATCTGTTGGATTCTCTACTTCAGCGTTGAATTATTGGAGTTTTTTAAATACTTCATCCTTAATCTTTAACATATACAACCATGTATTTCTTGAGAATTCATATATGAACGTCACATAGTAAAGAGATCCTCCTAGAGACTTCACCGGTAGAGGACCACATACATCTGAGTGTATTAGGTCTAAGATCCCTTTGGATCTATTCTCACTACTTGGGAATGGTTTCTTAATATTCTTCCCAAGTGCACATCCTATGCACACACCTTCATGCACTGATTTTAATTATGGTATGCCTACAACCATCTGTTTTAGGGATAGAAGGGCTTGATAATGAAGGTGAGCATACCTTCTATGCCATAACTCACTAGGGTTGATTTCATCATGTACTAGAGATTGAATATTCTGACCTAGGAGTTTATACAATTTTCCTTCATGAATTCTAATGACTCTAGTGTCTTCTATTTTTGAATCTTTAGACCATACAAGAACTTTTACATCTACAAAAGCTACTCTATCTCCTTTCTCTTCCAAACAAGAAATAGATACTAGATTCTTTTTCAAACCAGGAACATATAGAACATTACTGAGATGAATAGAGTTACATGATTCCATCTTGATGGTAACTTGTCCAATTCCCTTCACTGCATAAGAGTTCTTATCTCCAAGCTCCACTTTATGAGGTGTCTCAATTTCCTTCATGCTTGAGAAATTCTTACGGTCACTTGTCATATGCCTTGAAGCTCCACTATTGATTAGCCACATGTTATCTTCAATGGTTCTAGTAAGAGATGAATAATAGAATAAATTTGTTTCATCATGCTTTGTCTTCTTTGAAGGTTCTTCATTATTGGCAGCTGACGCGTGATGTCTCCTTTTTTTCTTCTTTGTTAGTTTAGGATAATTCCTTTTGTAGTGGCCACAATCATGGCATTCAAAGCATTGTACCTTTGAAATATCTCTCTTGAAATTCTTTCTTGAATCATATCTTTTCTTACCTCTGTGCCTTTTGAACTTTGTTGCAAAGGCTTGAACATATTCTTCCTTCTGAGGTTTTCCCATGTAGTTTAACATGGTCTCTTCTTGTGCACAAGAAGTCCAAAGTTCTAACATTGGAAACTACTTCCTTGTATTCATGCTTGCATCAAATGTATCCCGTGATCTATAAAGACCATTGAGTGCTATGTTCACAACTTCCTTTTATGGGATGGCTTCTCCAATAGCTTGTAATTGATCTCTCAACTGAGAAATCTTCACAAAGTATGAAGCTATGGTGTCATCCTTTCTCATCTTTGTGTCACGGAGGTCTTTCTTCAGACTCATCACTTGTCCAATATTTTTGACTAAGAAAAGGTTAGTTAGGGCATCATACATCTTCTTGGATGAGTCAAGATGAGAAATGTAGGGTATTAAGTGATCATCTACAGAGTCCACTATGATACTCATAGAATTAATGCCATTATCCTTGAACTTCTCCAGTGTTGCAACATTCTGAGGTTCCTTCTCTTTTCCTGTTTCAAATTGTGGTTCCATGATATTTCCTTTCACAATATCTAGAACTTTATTCTTGGCAAGGATGAGGTCAATCCTTGTCTTCCATGCTCTGAAGTTTGAATCCCCTTCTAACTTGTTTTCTGACTTCATAGAGTAAGTCATGGCTACGATGACTTTGACTTTGATTTGGTCAACCTTTGACTTTGACCAAAAACTCAAACTTGATGCCTTGGCTTGCTGAGAGTACCAGGGGGTGCGCTAGGATAGGGCACACTAGGCTATCCAGGAATTAGGTCAAGCGCTTCACTTAAGGTGCCTCAACAAGAGGGTTAGGGTTTCGTTACTGCAACAAAAATTCTGACTGCAACTGCAACTGCAACGAGGTCAATAATCTCCCAATATACCTTCCAGTGGTTACATTGTCTAAATATAGTGTGGGTCCATAAAATGTTAAAATAATAGGTGTGCTCATTTTCACCATAGAAAATATCACTATATTGTCACCCAACCATAGGCACAAGGCCACCCCCGAGCACCTTAACCTTGATAGCGAGAATAATTTTGGAAGCAAACACTAGAACAAATAGCCAACCAAGATAGCATGCATCTCTCCAAAGCTAGCGCACCAATCAGAGAAACCAAAACCATAAGCCAAATACCAAGTCACCACTGTAGCAGCTGCATCTCTCCTCCATTTATGTGCACTACTAATCTTTATGAAGTTGTGAGAGTGAGTGTATCCAAATGAGCTCAAGCACCCTCTATTTATAGTGCTTCAAGTCACCTAACTGGACCGACTTCTCTTCCTGAAGGCTCATAACTTAATATTAGATTTTCTCTTGAGTCGACTTGTCTTCTAGGTTTCTTATCCAACCATTTATGGTTTCTCTAGCTTCCTAAAATATTCTAGTCTCATCAAAGGTTACACTTGGAGGTTAATACCTCCCGCGGCTACCATAACATCAACACTCCAAACTGGTAGACCCGCGCTGCCAATGCCAAACAAAAATCACAACAAACAAGAAAAAGAACATTCTACAAGGTTCCTAAATTTTAATCTCATCTTATTTATAGACACACACCCCCCTCTTTTTTTTTTCCAAGGAACACCTCACAAGAAACTCACGATGCCTAACCTAACATGCGCATCAAATGAGGAATGCAACAGAGGCAACCATCTTGGGGAATCGACCTTGAGACCTCCTACATGAATTAGTTCAAATCACTCAACCACTCGAGCTAGCTCACTAGGCTATCCCACGTTGGGTTGTTATATTCTTTGCAGTAAAATTTTATTCGAGGTGGATCCACTAACGGTCAAAGTTGAGGTGGATCGACAGCAAGTCGAAGATTGAGATTAGTCGATCGGGTAAAGTCGAAGTCGAGGCGATTCGACATGGTAAAGGCATCGACAGCAAGTCGAAGAGGTCAACCAACAAGAAGTCGATAGGCGGGCATGTGGTGACCGACTGAAGACCGAATGAAGGCCGACTGGTAGTCGACTAGTAATCTGACTTGGAGTCAACTATAATAGAATCCCAAGATTTGTGGGATTTGTAGCCAATGATTTGCATGGATATGTAACCATTTTTTGGCACCAAGTATTTAGAGTTTTCCTTTTGTAAAGCCTATAAATAGGCGTGTTGTAAGGCCGTAAAGGCTAATATCAAATCTTTAGATGATGAATGACAAATCGCCAAGAGTCTATAATTTAGAGGTTGTTGGTCATGTAGATGTAAGTCGGATTGGCTACAGGGTTGTTCTTGCACATGCAAGAGGGTATGATGTCGAATGTATCTTAGGTGTGGACCAAGGTTAGACATGTAACCTTTTATTTAAATTGAATAAGACAATAAGAGAGAAAAATGCTCAAGGAATGTTGGTTTTCCCAGTTTGGATTTCCAAGGTAATATCTTTGTGTATTGTGTGATTTCTCTGTCATTTACGTTCTTGATTAAATTATTCTTCTCTTCTGCTAGGTTTAGTGTGGAAGTGTATCTCATTTCCTGACAAGTGGTATCGTAGCTTTGTTATGTTTTGACGTGTGTATCAAATCTTGATTTACCAATATTGAATCTGAGAACTAAACCCTAGGTACAGTAAGAGTTGTAAGTCATAAATTGTGTTAAAGATCGTGATAAAGAATTGTGAGTAGTTCAAGAATAGAGATAGAAAAAATCAATGGCCAAAATTTTGAGATTTGGAACCCTAAAATGGAAGATATTCTTATAGAACGAGAATAATGGGAGAAACTCGACAAGCATGTCGACTAAATAATGGGAGAAACTCGAAAAAAGAGAAAGAAGTTCGATTTGGCTTTGTCTTGCAGATTCAATACTATTGAATGTATCAGGTGAATATTAAGCAAAGAAACTATGGAACAAGATGGGAATCTTATACCAATCGAAATCTCTGGTAAATAAGTTGTTTCTCAGAAAGAAATTATATCTTCTGAGAATGAGTGATGGTAGTTCGATGATTGAGCATTTAAATCTGTTTAATACCATTTTAAGTCAGTTATCGTCTGTGGATATTAAAATCACTGAGGAGGAGAAGTGTATAAGCCTATTATGTTATTTTCCAGACTCCTAGGATAACTTAGTCGTAGCTATAAGGAGAAATACAACCACATTGGCATTAGAAGACGTGGTTGCTTTGTTGTTGTCAGAAGAAATGAGAAGAAATAACATGGAAGGATTGACCAAAAATGCCTTAGCAGTGAGAAGTCGACCAGTTGAAAGATAAAGGAAAATTCTCCAGTAGAAAGTCTAAGTCGAAGGGTAGATCTAAATCCTCGGTTTCGTCTAAAAGAAGATGTTGGAAATGTGGTAAAGATGAGAATTATAAAAAGGACTGTAAGTCGAGGGTGATGGAAGTCGATACAATATCTGATGAGAAGCAGTCGACTGAGAGAAAGACGACCCTGGATAAGGGAGGTGATGTGTACATGGCCTCGACCAGTACACAGTGGGATCAAGGTGTTTGGTTGATAAACTCAGGATCCTATCATATGACACCACATAGAGAATGGTTATGTGAATATGAACGATATGATGGAGGAGATGTGTTCTTGGGGGACAAATCGACAACCAAAATTGTCGAATGAGGAAGAGTTCGACTGATACTGCAATATGGGAGGAAAAAAACCCTTCCAGGTCTGCTACACATTCTAGGTTTGGAAAGAAATATGATATCTTTTAGTAAGATGAGTGATTCTAGGGTGCACACTTTGTTTAAGAAGGATTCATGCAAGATGGTCAGAGGTGCGATGGTCTAAATGAAAGTAGTTCGGATTGGAACCCTATACAAACTATTAGGTAATGTCGACTCAACTGGATGCAACAGTGTTGTATATTTTGAATCTGACTCGACTTCGAATCAACTCAACCCAACTTGGGCTGAGCCGATACAAACTGACTCGAAAAGACATGATAAAATCGACCCGACCATGCTATGGCATGAGAGGATGGAACACATTGGAGAAAAAATACTTCGAAGCATGCACAACAAAGATAGGGTCAAAGGTTTTCCTGAATGTGGTTTAGAAGTCAACTTTTGTAAACATTTCATATATGGAAACAAAGTCGGGTGAGGTTTCCATCTAGCGTGACAAGGGAAAATAGGATTCCAGAATTGGTGCATAGTGATGTGTTTGGACCGGTTACAATTCCTTCACTTGGTGGATCCATGTATTATGTCTCCTTCATAGATGATTTTTCCAGGAAAACATGGATATATTTCCTGAGTAAGAAATCGAAGGTTTTCGAGAAATTTAAAGAGTTTAAGGCTCTTGTAAAAAACCAGACAGATAAGAAGATAAAGCTCTTGGATATAAAGAAGGAATGAAAGGATATAAGCTCTAGGATCATGCATCAAGGAGAACAATGTACAGTCGAGATGTGGTCTTCAGAGAAGTCGGAGGTAAGTCTGAGCTTGAGGAAATTGTTCAGACCGAGAATAATCATGAGATAGTGCGGTTTGAACTGAGGAATGAAAAATATGATTCATATGAGTCGATTGAATCTATGGAAGAGGTGCAACAATAGACTCTGGTGATAAGGAGGTCAGAAAGAGTAACAAAACTAGTCGAAAGGTATATTCCTCCCGACTTATGTTCCACATTCGTGTTAACTGCCATCGACGATGAGCCCAAGTCAGTCGGTGAGGTAGTTGACTCGGTAGAGGGTAAACTCTAGAAGGACGCCATGGTTGAAGAGATGGAATCCTTGCACAATAATGAGACATGGGATTTAGTCAAATTCCCTAGTGGAAGAAATCTTGTCGATAAAAAATGGGTATTCAAAAAGAAGATAAATGTCGCAGAACAAGTTGAGAATTTCAAAGCTCGACTCGTAGCGAAAGGTTATTCCCAAGTCGAGGGAGTTGACTTTGGTAAGATTTTTTTCCCTGTTGAAAAATTAACTTCCATTAGAGTACTAATGTCTATGGCTGCAACATTCAATATAGAAATAGAATAGATGGATGTGAAGACAACGTTCCTACATGGGGACCTAGAGGAAGAAGTCTACATGAAACTACTTGAAGGATTTGTAGTAAAAGGTAAGCAAGAGTTGGTGTGCAGACTGAAAACATCCCTTTATGGTCTAAACAAATTTACCGACTTAATGAAAACTGTGACCTCAAAAGGATAACTCTGGCCCAAAAAACTCATGTTTTTGCATAAAAAAACATCAAAATTAACCTCCAAATAAAAAAGTGGTGCTATCGGTAGCACCATTTTTTTAAACGCGGTCAAAATTACAACATTTTTCAAACATGGACTTCAAAACTCAGTCGATGGCTCGGAAAAATCTTAGAATCGGCACCTAAAAAAAATGTTTTTTGAATTTTTGTTTTTTTCAAAACCTTAAAATTTTAGATAATTTGAAATCATGTTTTTAGTAGTTGGTACCGTTAAAACCAAAACTTCAAAATCAACCATCAAATTGAAAAGTATTGCTACCGGTAGCGCCCATTTTGAAATTGGAGTATTAAAATGATACATCATCATTACTACAAAGAAAATCATAAAATCAACCATTAAATGCTTACTTTTTAATTCTTAGTTTATGACTCTAAGCACAGGATAATACATAATGCCATGAAAACAATACATTTAAAAATATATATTCAAAACCCAAATTTGTAAAAAAAATACTAAAAAACAATGAAAAGAATTTAAAATTTCCACCCAAAAACAATAATTATATATATATATATATATGGTTGTTTTAATTTTTTTTTAAATGTTGTATTTTAGATCTTTTTAAGTTTTTTAATATAAATTTTCTTATTCTAGTTGTGATTTTAAGTTTTTTTTTTTTTTAATATTCTATTTTAGGTTTATTAATTTGGTGTTTTATACATACTTTAAAAAAAAAATTGTTTTTTTAACATTTTTAAAGTTTTTTTCACCATAAATTTGTTTTTCTTTAATATTTTTTATATATAAATTTGTTTTTGAATTTTTATTTTTATTTTTAAATTTTAATTCTTTTGTTTTTCTTAGTTTTTTTTAGTTTTTAATTTATAAAAAAAATGAATTATATTTTTTTGCTAAATATTGAAAAATAACGTTATTTAACTACAATTATTTTTTGTGTATTAAAGTAAAGGTAAAAAATGTACTAAAAAACATATTTTTTTCTATATTTAAAAAGTATGGAACCATAAATTAATTAAGGACATAATTATATGAAAAATCTTAATTTAAAAAAATAAATGGTGTACAACATTTTTAACATTGGATGAAGAATGAAAACACCATTGAACCAAAAAAAAAATGAAAATTTTGAAAATAGATGAAAAAAAAAACATTTAAAAAAAAAGTGAAAACATTATGTATCAGTAAATTTAAAATATCAAAAAAACACCTAAAAGGGGAGGGGGGGTGCTACAGGTAGCACAATTTTTAAAAACGGGGTAAAAAACTTGACCCCCCAAAAAACGAGAACTTTGTAGAGTTCTTGTTAATTTGGTAACTATGTTTCTAAATCACTCACCAAATATGTGGTACCAGAAGTTCGACACATACATCCTTAGTTTGGGATTTGTGAGAAGCAGGGTTGATCATTGCATATATTCCAAGGAAGAAGGTGGGCATTTCATATATGTAGTTTTGTATGTCGATGACATGTTGTTGATTGGAAACAACATGGACACAATAAAGGAGGTGAAGAAGCACCTATCCTCCAAGTTCGACATGAAGGATCTCGGTGCAACTAACTTCATTCTTGGAATGGAGATTAAGAGAGATTGAGCCGCTAAAAAGCTCTAGTTGAATTAGACGAAGTATATTGAAACAATTCTGAAATAGTTCAACATGCATGGCACATGTTCACTATGCAAGTGTTTTTGGTAGTCTAATGTATGTGATGGTCTGTGCTCGACCAAACATTGCCCATGCAATGGAAGTGTTAAGCAGGTACATGTCGACACCTGGAAAGGAGCACTGAAAAGTTGTCAAGAGAGTATTCAAGTATTTGTGTGGCACAAAGGACTATGATATTTGCTACCAAGGAAGATCTAGATGTGACAGTGGTAAATTAAATGTACATGGCTTTGTCGACTCCGGTTGGGCTGAAGATCTAGATCGACGGAGATCGATCAACATATATGTCTTCAATATATTCGGTGGAGCAATAAGTTGGATGAGTAAGCGACAAGTGGTAGTATGCTTATCAACAATAGAAGTTGAATACATGGCGACCACTCATGGAAGCAAAGAAGTAGTATGGCTGCAAAAACTATGTTCATGAATCGGGTTTGAGCAAAGAGCTATGAAAGTAAGTTGCAACAGTCAAAGCGCAAGATTTCTGGCAAAGAACCCTTCTTATCATTCGAAGACTAAGAACATTGATGTACAATACCATTTCATAAGAGATGTGGTGGAAAGTAACAAGGCACTACTAGGGAAAGTAGACACATTGGAAAAGATAGCATACTCGTTGACCAAGTCTGTGAGTGTTGTGAAGTTCTCTTGGTGCAGAGAGGAAATGGGCATTGATGCCCTGGGTCTGTGAACGAAAGTTCAGGAATCTCTCGGTTTCAACAAAGAAGACAACAAGTGGGTAAATGTTGGGTTGTTATATTCTTTGCAGTAAAAGTATAGTTGAGGTGGATCGGTTGATAGTTAAAGTGGAGGTGGATCGACAACAGGTCGAGAGTCGATGTAGATCGACAGCAGGTTGAAGCTCGAGGTTAGTCAACCAGGTAAAGTCAAAGTCGAGGCAGTTCGACATGGTAAAGGCATCGACAGCAAGTCGAAGAGGTCAACCAACAAGAGGTCGACAGGCGAGCATGTCGCGACCAACTGAAGACCGAATGAAGGCCAACTAGTAGTCGATTGGTAATCCGACTTGGAGTCGACTGTAATAGAATCCCAAGATTTGCGGGATTTGTAGCCAATGATCTGCATGGATCTGTAACCGTTTTTAGGCGCTAATTATTTAAGGGTTTTCCTATTGTAAATCCTATAAAAAGGTGTGTTGTAAGGACGTAAAGGATAATCTTAAATCTTTAGATGATGAATGGCTAATCGCCAAGAGTCTGTAATATAGAGGTTGTTGGTCATGCAGATGTAAGTCGGATTGGCTATAGGGTTGTTCTTGTGCATTCAAGAGGGTATGATGTTAATTGTGTCTTAGGTGTGGAAAAAGGTTAGACATGTAACCTTTTATTCAGATTGAATAAGGCAACAAGAGAGCAGAACGTTCAAGGAACGTTGGTTTTCTCAGTTTGTGTTTCCAAGGTAAAATATATGTGTATTATGTGATTGCTCTGTCATTTACGTTCTCAATTAAAATATTCGTCTCTTATGCTAAGTTTAGTGTGGAAATGTATCCCATTTCTTGACATCCCCGCCCTGCCCATTTCCCTCACACCATTCTCATTGAGAGTTTGATATCATTTGAATATTTCAGACTTGTACTAAAGAGTAGATTGAGAGTGATATTCAAGTTGATTTGGATTTGTTTGTGCACTTATTTTAGTGAAAAAAGAATCTATATATGTGGTTTACATATTATCTACAAGATTGGAGGAGATTTGAGACCAGATTTATGTACCCATTTGAAGGTATGTAAAATATTTCAAATCCTCATTCTCTCTCTATAAATTTGTATCTCTTTTTAGGAATGTAGTATGAATATTTTTTTGTTTGCAAACTTATTTTCATTGTTAGAGACATTCTCATGGATCCCAAGAAAGATGGAGACTCTGCATGGAACCATTGCAAATATTTTTTTATTTGCAAATTCACTTTCATTGTTAGAAACATTCTCATGTCTCCCAAGAAAGATAGAGACCCTGCATGGAACCATTTGTCAATATGTTGACGGGGAGATTGTATGCATGCATTGTAAGAAGGGAATCAAAGAGGGGGGTTGTAACATCCCCACTATAATCCCTAGTTTAATTAATGTTTAATGTAGATATAATGTGTGGCTATGACCAAGTGATGTATATGTGAAATGTTTTTCTAAGTTTTAGTAATAAAATGTGATGTCAGATGCTAAGGGGACATGGACAGAGATGGGGGTTGAATTAATCCAAAAAA
>ML831250.1:74803-92323 GCA_009831015.1 Picea engelmannii
TATATATATATATATATATATATATATATATATATATATATATATATATATATATATATATATATATATGTATGTATGTGAATGTTCCACGTAGTAGCGTTTCCCGACAGTGGGGTTGATGGTTGGGGACGTTACAAATTGGTATCAGAGATTTAAAGGCTAAGTTAAGGTTGGATTTGGTAGAATTGCCCGGCCTGTTGAAGGTTGACGATGTTACAAATTGGTATCAGAGCCTATGGTTTCAACACTAAGCTTGGATGGGCCGGATAAGTGGTCATTGGATCGATATTTTAAGAGAAAATTGTGTCTAGAGGACTAACTTTGGACCTCAGAACCCCCTTGAGTGCCAAGAAGTTACCTTGACTGTTTTAAGAAGCTCAGGAGGAGTAGCGGTGTTGTAAAAATCATGACAGAAGTTGTACGGGGCCGCAGAGGTATGTGGGCCATAAGATCCGTCAAAAGGAAAGGAAACATTTTTCGACCGTCTGATCTGGATAAGGCGCAAGAGAGTTATCCTGGAAGCCTTCAGACTTCACAACATTTGGGAAATAGATACAAAGGTAAGCGGAAGGCTGAAACCTGAAACTCTAAAGTCTTGGGGAATATCTACACCATAGATTAGACGAAAGAGATTGACCGTTGGATCAAGCAAAAGAGCGAATCGTAAATTCGAAGTTCGGTAATCAGGAGAAGTTGGGTGCGTTGAGGCACAAACCTCCGAAACCCTAAACTCTGAGATTCCAAAAGGGATCTATGTCATAGATCTGATAATAAGTTTGATCTTTAGATATCACGAGAGATTGTAAATTCGGATTTCAGCTATCGAGAGAAGTGGGATGTGTTGATGCACAAACTCCCGAAACCTGAAATTACGAAGTCCCAAAGAGACGAAGTAGTGGTCATGATGACGCCACTTGGATGGACGTGGACACATGGGATGTGTGCCACATGCCAATGGGTTCTGAAGGAAAAGGTTGACGTAGTGGGGCCGGATGACGTCGCCTGGGGTGACGTGGACCTTCCTAAGTGCACCATGTGTCACCACCATGGTTGGTGACAGTTGTGTTGTGGGCCCGGAGGATAGAGGAATCGGAAGTTCGGAAGTTGCGATATTGGAAGGAAGTAAGCATGAAGGCTTCCGACACCCGAAGCTCTGAAGTCTCGAAGCTTCGATGACAGAAGTTCCACCACGAATTTCATTCGTTGGATGCTAAGTAGACGTGGACCGTTGATCCACCCTACTTCGCGAGTTCGCTAATTCAGAACTCCGAAAGTCTGTTGTGATGTATTATGAAGACTTCAGAACCCTAAGTCCTAATTAAGCACTTATTGGTCTAGCGTTTGGTCATAGCCCATGGTTGCAGGGGTTGAGGCTAAGAGAAAAGGGCTAAGGCTTGAAATTATTACAGAGCTGAGCAGAGCTCGGAAAATTCATGAAAATTGAACGTTTTCTTAAATCGTGTTGGTTTTTTAATTCTGTGGGATTTGATAAGGAATGATGGCCTGACAAATTATGGTTGACTACACGTTTTGTTTGCAGAGTTCAACGAGTGTCAGGACTGCAGTGAATTGACACTGAGTACAAAGAAATGGAAGAGACACCGAATGATTCCAGTTCAGAGAATGAAGCAAAAGGAATGGATGTTCATTTGGGAGTTAAAGGATCGAACTCCAATGGACATGGAGAAGAGATAGATAAGGAGGGAAACATGATGAAAATGATTGAAAGATTGCAGAAAAATGCCCAAACTCACCGAACAGATAGAAGAAAGCTCAGAAAAGCTCAGGAAAAACAAGGTGAATTCAACGTAAAGTTGTTAAAGAGTTTGGAGAGAATAGAAAAGAAATTGGGAAAGGAGAGTGACTCAAGAAAAACAAGGAGTTGTAGGACCCCTGAGAAGAAAAGAATATCAAGGAGTGTTAGCAGGCATCGGCATCGCTCCCCAAAGCATTCCAATAAGGAAGCACGCAGTAGTTCAAGCCCATCTCCTACCATAAAACATAGGAGGTCTGGAGTGGATGAACTCAAAGGATAAATGAATAAGATTAAACCTCCTACGTTTGATGGAGAACATAAGAAGGAGGAAGATATCGAAACATGGTTGCTTGGAATGAGGAAGTACTTCCAACTAGAGAATTATTCCTCTCATGCAGAAGGAAGAATTGTGATGTATCAACTGAAAGGAAAAGCATCCATGTGGTGGTATCAACTTGTGCAGGTGCAACACATTAGAGAGAAAGATATCACTTGGAAATAATTCAAGAGGTATTTCGAGAAGAAATACTTCACTAAAAGATGTTATGATGGAAAGATGAAAGAGTTCTTTGAACTCAAGCTCAGTAGCATGAGCATTGATGAGTATGAACATAGGTTTTTAGAATTACTGAAGTATGTTTTGTTCATCAAAGATGAGACTGTCAAGATTCAAAGGTATCTGAGTGGACTTCCACCTTCCATCGATGACAAGATCCAGTATGATGACCCTAAGACCATGGAAGAAACGATAAGAAGAGTGAAATGCTTGTGTGAACAGCAAAGAGAAAAGCCTACCTTTCGGAAGGCTTGGGATGACAAGAAGAAATTCCAGATGGATCAGAGGAAGAAGGGAACTAAGCCACCCTTTTTCAGAAACAATCATCAAGGACAACCATCGTTTAGAGATTCGAGAATGGCTGACGTAGGGGAACAAAGGCCAAGGCAGAAGCCCATTCAGTGTTGGGGTTGTTAAGGAAACCATAAGTACGGAGATTGTCCCCACAAAAATGGAAAAGTGAGAGTTGTCCATAATGTTCAACAAGATGAAACAGTGGAGGACTTGGGCAGTAGAATGCCAAGGATCTACGCAACCCTAGACAATAAGCAAGTTGAATATCAGTCGCACATGATTGAAGTGGAAGGTATGATCAACAACCATGTCTTTACTATTTTAATTGATTCAGGGGCTAGCCATAGTTATATAGATCCTAGAGTGGTGGAAAGTTTGCAATTGTCGATAAGCAAACATGAAAAGTCTTGGTTAGTGCAGTTGGCTACAGGAACCAAGAGGAAAGTCACTGAGTTGGTTAAGTCATGTTCTTTGGACATGAATGGACTGAGCACAAAGGATGAATTGAATGTTCTGCCTTTAGGTTCTTATGGTTGTCTAATTGGGATGGACTGATTGGACCAACACCATGCCATCTTGGACTGTCATAACAAGACATTCAGTTGCCTTGATGAGAAAGGAAATTGGAAAATGGTCCAAGGAATTCCCAGAGTTGTTGCTATTATAGAAATCTCAGCAATGCAACTGAAGAAGTGCTACAAAAAAGGTTGTCAATTATTTGCATCCCATGTGGAGGAAGCATCTAAGAATGAAGTCTCAAAGATTTGAGATCATGCGGTACTAAAGGAGTTTGAAGATGTATTCCAAGAGATAACCGGACTACCTCCGAAAAGAGATATTGATTTCTCTGTAAACTTGATGCTTGGAGCAGCTCGAGTGTCAAAAGCTCCTTACAAAGTGAGTATGCCATAGCTGAAAGAGCTGCAATTGCAGCTTGAAGAGCTTCTGAAGAAGGGGTATATACGCCCAAGTGTGTCACCTTGGGGTGCCCTGGTCTTGTTTGTGAAGAAGAAAGATGGGATGCTGAGATTGTGTATCGATTTTAGACAATTGAACAAAGTAACTGTAAAGAACAAATATCCTCTGTTGAGGATTGATGACCTCTTCGATTAGTTGAAGGATGTGAAGATATTTTTGAAGATAGACCTCAGGTCCGAATATCACCAGGTAAGGATAAAGGACGAAGACATCAGCAAGACCGCCTATAGAACAAAGTATGGTCATTACGAGTTCACAATGGTGCCATTTGGGTTATCGAACGCACCCGTTGTTTTTATGTGCCTGATGAATGGTGTATTCATGGACTATCTAGACAAGTTTTTCATAGTCTTCTTGGATGACATTCTGGTGTATTCCAAGTCGGAGGAAGAGCATGAACAACATCTAAGGATGGTGTTGCAGGTGCTAAGAGAGCACCAACTATATGCCAAGTTGAGCAAGTGATTGTTTTATCAGGAGCAGATCCATTACTTGGGGCATATTATTTCGAAGGATGGGATAGTTGTAGATCCTGAGAAGATTGAGGCCATCAGAGAATGGTCAGCACCAAAGAACATGACGGAATTAAAATCATTTATGGGTCTTGTCGATTATTATAGAAGGTTTATCGCAGGGTTCTCGAGGATAGCTTACCCTATCACTTCCTTACAAAGGAAGGAGAAGAAGTTTCAGTGGAAAGAGGATTGTGAGAGAAGCTTCCAACAATTGAAACCACTGTTAACCAATGCTCCAATCCTGAGGATTGCATACTCAAATGAAGACTTTGTAGTGTGTACAAATGCATGCAAAGAAGGACTCGGAGGAGTCCTCAGTCAGAATGGATTCGTAACTTGTTATGAATCCAAAAAGGTGAAAGGGCAGAAAAGGAACTATGCAACTCATGATTTAGAGTTGGCAGCCATCGTTCACGCTCTAAAGAAATTGAGGCATTACCTCATGGGAAGGAGGTTCGAACTAAGGATAGACCATAACAGTCTGAAGTATTTTTTTGTTCAGCCAACCTTGAATGCTAGGCAGAGTAGGTGGTTGGAGTTTCTCTGTGAGTATGATTTTGATATCAAGCATATCAAAGGAAAGGAAAATAAAGTGGTTGATGCGCTCAGCAAGAGAGTGCATGAATTACATGCTACAGCCATTAGCATGTACCGAACTTATATAAAGGGAAGAATTTTGGAAGCTGCAAATGCAGATTTGCAGTGCATGGAGCTGGTAGCAAAGCTACAACAAGGTGAAATGCCACAGAAAGTGGAAAATTATAAATTAGAGGCTGATGGAATACTTTTGTACAAGAACAAAATTTATGTACCTAATGTCCAGGACTTGAAACTTATGATTTTGCATGCAATGCATAAGGTGCCTTATGTTGGGCACCTTGGATATTAGAAAATTGTGGCAGCAGTCAAGAGCCATTACTTTTGGCCAAGTATGAAGAAAGAGATTGTTGAATACATCACTAGATGTATGGAGTGCCAGAAGGTTAAAGCTGAGGACAGACACCCAGCAGGGTTGTTGCAGCCTTTACCCATTCCTGAGTGGAAGTGGGAAGTAGTGACAATGGATTTCATCACAGGATAGCCCAGAACCGACAAGCAGCATGATTCAATCATGGTGGTGGTGGACAAGCTTACGAAAGCTACCAATTTCATTCTGTTAAAGACTACTCACAAGGCAACGAATGTTGCTAATATTTTTATGAGGGAAATAGCACGATTGCACAGTATTCCCAAGACAATTGTGTCTGACAAGGACCCAAAATTTACCTCCAAGTTCTGGAAGGGGTTTTTCAAAGGATTCGGAACGAATCTGAACTTCATCACTGCTTATCGTCCTGAGTCTGATGGACAGACAGAGAGGGTGAATAGAGTAATAGAAGACACGCTAAGGATGTATGTGATGGACAAACCATTGAAATGGGAAGACTAACTACATTAGGTATAATTCACCTACAACAATGGGTATCAAGCATCGTTGAAGATGAGCCCATTTGAAGCACTTTATGGAAAAAAGTGAAATACTCCAGTAAGTTGGGATAATCCAGCTGATAGGGCAGTAGTTGGGCCAAAGTTTCTCAAGGAAATGGAAGAACAAATGCTAAAAATTAAGCAGAATTTAAAGGCTACCCAAAACAGGCAGAAAAGTTATGTTGATAAAAATAGAACCCATAGAGAGTTTAAAGTGAGCGATCATGTTTTCCTGAAAGTAAAAGCCAATAGAAGTTCCCTGAAGCTGGGAAACTGTTCGAAGTTGGCATCCAGATTTTGTGGGCCATTTGAAATCCTAGAAAGGATTGCGCCAGTTGCATATATGATTTCATTACATGCATCCATGACTGTACATAATGTGTTTCATATTTCACTACTTAAGAAATATATACCTGATGCTAATCATGTAATCAATTGGAATGTGATTCAGGTGGAGCAAGAAGGTGTCCTGCAAGTGCATCATGAGCGCATATTGGACCGGAAAAGCAAACAGCTCCGAAATCGAGCCATAGGGCTTGTAAAGGTTCAGTGGAGCTGGTACGGTCCTAAGGACGCGACATGGGGGCATGAGGATGCTATGTGGGTAGAATACCCGCATCTTTTTGAAGATTTTGAAAATCTTGTTGATGTTGTGTAAAGAGTTGCACTGAGGACAACGCAAAAATAAGGGGAGAGGATTGTAATATCCCCTAGTAGTGCCCCAGTTATATTATGAATTGTAATCATGTTTATGAATTTTATCATGTTTTGTAGGCTGGTGAGTCGAGTATTGATAAGTTGGTGGGCTTAAGTGTTTATTAAGCCGGAGAGCCTAAGTGTTAAGGCCAGGAGCCTGATGTTGGATATGTAATTATGAAAAACATCAATAAAGATTAAACATCGTTGCGTACAAACCGACCACGAAGAAAGAGTGATAGGGGACTAAACTTCCACGAGGTGGGTAAGGGAAAGGGGGTTGAAAGGCTGGAAAGAGGGGATAAGCTTAGGGGCTTAAGTCCTTGGGAATAATAATTTATTATTATTCCAAAGTGGTGTGAATGGTATACTTTTATCCTAAGTTCCTAGAAAAGGGAACCCGTACTTTATGGAGTGCATGCAGCTTCATGGGCAACATGTGTTGACCCAGGCACATGAAATTTAACCCAATAATTGAGCCGGGATGGGGGTTCGCTCCCCATTCTTCCCTCTATTGTCTGAATTGTTGGCTCTGCATCTGCAATTGCATACCTGTGCACCCATTCCACGATACTCCGCCTGAGTTCGCTGGAATCCTTTCCCGAGTACCCGTTTGGTCTCTACGTTCGACCTCTGCATTGATTCCTTGTCACGCACTCTGAAACCAGTGGAAAACTCGTGGAATGATCCGTGTCACCTGTGTATCCTGTGAGCCCAACCTATCCCCCCTTGCAGAGTCAAGTCTGTACCTGAGTTGTCTTTGGGTTTTTGCCTTCTGTTTTCCTGAGTGGAATTGAGTTGTTTTTATCCTCACCTTGAGGGAATTGGAATGAAATTGGTTGAAGAAGCAGGTTGTCAGGCTCGTGGTTGAAGAGGTGGGTTGTCAAGCCTGTGAGCATCTCTCTCCAGGTGAGAGAGCCTGCTGGAAAGTGGTTTTCTCCCAGAGAGAGTCCAACACCAGCTACGGATCTTTGAGAATTCTTGATCCGACCTGTTGTCGAGACCCAGAGAGGGAGGTGAAGCACCGATGGACTGTCTTATGAAGGTGTATACTCCCCGGTGGAACAGGCATGTGGGGAATGAGAGTCTGTGAGTAGTGGGCATAAGAAGGCTCCTGGAGAGAATCCTTCCAGTTGCTCTGTGCAGTTTTCCTGTAACCTTAGCCTAGTCTAGGATTCCCTTGCCTTGGGTGGAGCTTGGTCCCAGCTCAGGGATGACCCACTGCTAAGCGTGATGAGCCGCATGGTCTAAGGTTGGGAGGTTTGTGGAAGGTTTACACGTAGTTCGTGGAATTACTACAATTTCAAAGATAAGTATCACTATGTGTTTAATTTCAGTTAAAATGCATGTCTATGATGCTTGTAATATTATCATGTATTCCGTTGAAATGATATTTATTGTTAATTCTATTTAATTATATATGATGGCAGTAATTCTATGTTAAATGCATTAATTTGATTGAATATGCATGTTATGTGTGTGTGTGTGTGTGTGTGTGTGTGTGTGTGTGTGTGTGTTCCGCGTAGTAACGTTGTCCGGCAGTGGGGTTGATGGTTGGGGACGTTACATTATCATTCAAAGACAAAGCATATTGATGTTCAATATCACTTTGTGAGAGACATGGTTGAAGAAAAGAAGGTAGTGTTGATGAATGTGGACACTTTGAAGAATGTTGCAGATTCGTTAACAAAATATGTGAGCACTGAGAAGTTCTCTTGGTGTAGAGGATCTATGGACATTGCTAACCTTGTAACCCCATGCATGCAAAGAAAAAAACAAGAGGGAGAATGTTGGGCATGTGTTATATTATTTTTGGGTGGTTTTTGGTGTCCATTTTTGGGCGGTTTTTCGGTACATGGTTTCCGTCAATGGTTTTCTATTTTCGGTTAAGGAATTAGGGTTTTTGACTAATCTGGGTTAGTGGATTAAGGTTTTGGATGCTACAGGCTCCTCTATGTATATTGTATTGTAAACAATGTATGATGTGAATGAATATAGAATATGTTGGTTTTCTCGGCTTGGGTTTCTATGAGAAAAATCTATGTGTAATGTGTGTATTTGTCATTGTTAATTTTATGTTCTTTTATTGAAAATTTGCTTACAGTAAATAATTGTACAAGGTTAAAATCTAAAGTGTTTAAATATCACTTAAATAGTATTTAAATTTAAATTAAATCTAAAAATTATTTGGATTTAAAATAGTGACTCCAAACACTTCACTATTATTAATGTCGTCCATTAAATAAATGTTAAGTTTTGAAGGATCCATGTTAAAGTAAAATGATTTAAATTTGAACATCTGAGACTTTGAAATCTTTTGCAATAGGATGACATCTTACCTAAAATAGTTGTGTGCGGAGGCAAAAAATATTAAACCATATGTTAATGCCATTGTGGAAAAATTTTAATGCTTGTAACTTTCTCATATGATGTCGGATTGGAGTATTGTATTTTACGCTATGAAAACACGGAGAGGCGCTCCTGGCTATCCAACTAATCGTTCCATATAAATATCTCATCTATGTAACGACCGATGCAGCCAGTTCAGGGGAGAAACACTAGGAAATTTGTTCTTGTGCTTATGGGAATCAGATTTCGATTCCATGAGTTGCATTGGAATTAGAATCGTGAAAATCATATGATTGGCCTATTTTCAGAAACAAAAATTTGTTTTGACTAACATCGAAAAATTGTGCTCAAAGGCATTTTTTAATGAAAGTTCGAGTCTCACTTTCGTTGTCGCTTCCCCAAATTAAATTATGTCAGTTTCTGTGCCATCTGTGATATATAAGCTCTTTGTTCATTCATTGAAAATAAGGTGATTTATCATTGGAATAGAAATATAAGTCCGCAAAAATGACCAATCAACACTCAAGGTGCTTAACATAGTTTCGAAGTCGAGGTGACCGATTTTCCTTCAAGATGCATTTTAGAGCCAATGCAAGAACAAAAGGTGTTGTGGTTAACCCATTCGATGCTAGATAGAATTTTCACAATCAATATTTAGTCATAAAATCAAGAAGCACAAAATAATCCAGTTGGTAGGATGTGCGCGATGAAAGTTACTAGTGACACGACAAACTTAATTATGATTGCAATATGAAGCAGGTTAGGTGCAATAGGTAATCAGTGACTAGATATCTAATTAGGTGTGGACAGATTAGTCATTGGAAATGTTAGGAGACTAACTAACGGGCACAGCAAGAAGGATCTAAGCTAGAGGAGGATGAGATAGGCCCCAGGACAAAGGTGTGTCTTGATGACCAGGTCAACGTCGATGAGAGAAAGAAGATTTTCATCGATTTGCTAGGTGATGATGATGGATTGACATCCTTTTGTTGGTACATTGGCGACAGGAGAGGAAATCTTGTCAACAAGCATCACGTCAACAAAGGAGAGACGAACCTCATCGATACATAGTATAACGGAGAGTAATGAAGGAGTGTTGTCGGTGTGTTGCATCGATGAATATGAAAGGAAGTTAGTTAGTGAAAGGCATGCGCGTCGTGAAGATAATCTCATGAACGTTACCAATGTGTCGGTGTTGATCACACAAACTTCGCCAATGATAAAGACGTGTGTCAGTGAGGTTTAGCGGAAACATGAAGTTTGAAGGAAGGTGGTATGTGTCTCAAGAAAGAAATCGTTGGTGCGCCAATGAGTAGGTGGAAGAAATGATGCATTGGTTGGTACGCTATGTATCGGTGCAGGAAGATGGAACTCGATGAAGTGTGTATTGATGAGTCAAAGTAATCTGAATAAAAACTAGAAATGGTAAAGTGGGAAGAGCGGGAGGAAAACTTAGGCTTGGCCATTCGCACAAGAGAGTGTGAGGGTTCCAGTAGGAAGATTTGGAGGGGGGGCAATTTCTTGTCTTAAAGTGAATAAGAAAATAAAATTGGGAGGCTTTTGTGCGTGTGCAACACCACGTTTCCAATATCAATTAACATCATAAATCTGATCATTCACCGTAGTATAGCTAATGAGGGAACTTCTATAAGTGTCATGTTGTCCACAATGAGGAAAAATTTTGACTCTTGAATTAGTTCATGCAATCAAAATCTTTTCAACCCATCAATAGTGTTCAGTTCCATTGGAGGAAGATCATGGGTCAACTCCTAGAAAATATCTTGGATCTCCTCCATCTGATTAGCATGCTCTACCTCGCATTATTGTTGGGATCTCTAAGACTTTGGACCATGCCCACCCTCATCTCTCAAACAACGACAATCAGTCGCTAGGGTATGGACATCACACGAACCCTATATCTCTTAAAACAAAATTGTCTTGGTATCAACATATGCCATGAAACCCTTAAATTGTTAAATTATTAAAAAAAAAAAAAGTTATACTTATCAATGGCGCCCCGCCATGCACTAAGAGGAAGAGGTAGGTTGAGATCATTCATGAAATCCAAGCCCACATATGGGTAATCATGAATGGCAATAATTTTTCAATCCCACCATGCAAAGAATGCATCATTAAATACCTCTCTAACCTCCACTCTACCTAGGTGAAGCATCAACTCAACCCATATAATCATATGGGACTACTACATCCTTCCCACTCTTATCGCTACATGTGATTGAATAGATGATACCCACTCAAACATGAATTCACATGGAAGAATCCCATAACCAAACTATGAAGTTCTACCAGTGCTCTTGTGGAGATGATGGCATAAAGGTGAGTGTAGACCACTAGCCTAATCATAAACCTCCCCATCTAACAACTTCTCTATGTAGAACATTTGAGAATCCTTGGTCCATTGCAAGGAAAACAACCCAATTTCCTACACAACTATGTATGCTAGGCATTGAATCATGAGCTATGTAATATTGTCAATAGGGATGGCACCATTTGACTTTCATGCCTCACGATCGTAATGATGATGTAGATAATCATCCACTAAATCTATACCTATTATTTGATCCTTCAATTTTATCTCGACCCTATGCCAAGACAACTCTACTAGAAAGTATATATTTGTCACTTTCAAGTCTATCCTCTAGCCTTGAACCATAAAGCCTAAAGCCCAATATCCCACATATTGACCAAGTGTTCGAGTATATCAAGTTGATTATGCATAAATGAACATCAACAAAATTCAACACCCACACCTAGACGATGTAGCATTTGTCACCAAATCTCCTAGACCAACCTCTAGCACCCCCTCATGCTCCCTCTCCTGCCAATGTACCCTCAAAGGCATCTTGGACAATAAAATAGAACTTTTAGGCTATAGTGCACTTGTTCTTTGTCTTCTTAGCATTTTTACCACATTATTCTAATGGTTTGAAACACTAGTAACATTACAAAAGTTGTGGAAGCAACGGTATCTGGAGGGAAAAAAAATAATGATAAATAGCCCTAAAACCCCATAAAATAAAATTTAATTCCACTAAAAAATGAAAACATAAGTCTAGATCCTACCTGAACCTGATGACAATTGAAACAGTGGCTCTTACACTCTAGAATATTGAAATCTCCCTAAAATCCGAGCCCTCCTCCATGAGCAATCACGAAAATTATTTCATGTTTGAACCATCTCACCCATTTCTATAAGAAAACACTATTTTTTCGTGTGGCTCAACTGAAGGCTACCCAGGTTTTTTTTTAAACTATTTGCACCATTGAGTTGGTTTTCCAACTCTATCACCAAGTGTATGTTGTTTCGTGTTTGCATGGATTTCATCACAGGGCCCTTTTGGCTTTGGGAGATGATGCATCTTCTCTAACATCCACACAAGTATGATTTTTAAGCTTGCATATTGGCATAATGTCCCTTGATTCAAAATGCTAAAATTTGTTTCCCTTTTAATCACCTTCAGGTTGACTTTTTTATGATTGTCTAATGGTAGAGCCTTCCCAAAAATTGTTCACCACAAACTAGAACCATGATTATCTTTTGGTGTCCATTATGCATCCATTTGATAGGACCGGGAAACCTTTGTAGTTTAAGATTGCATTATTTAGGCTTTGTAAGCTTGCTCTCATATTTTTCTAGCCACATCTTGAAAGGGATATGATATTCGTGTTTGTTCTATCACTTTGTTATCTATAGTGTACATCCCATTATAGCTCAACACTATATGATATCAAAGCTTCATTTTGCAAGCAATACACATTTTCTTGAGAGAAGACAAGTGTTAGATGTTCATTCTTTACAACTCATTTAGTTGAGAAATATTTTGATCACCTTTCTCCCTTAGGGAAACCAGACCCCTTGTACTGTATGCATGTACCCGTATTATTTTTTTTATAACTTGCTTTAAAATAAAAAACAACCAAAAAAATATAAAATATAGAAAATCCAAGAGGGGAAATAAGAAAGAAGTTATATGTTATGAGTCTAGGAAACCTTGATTCACCCTTGATAGGAGCATATTTATTAACCCCATGAGTATTTTTTACATCATGGTGTTTAACTTGTTGTCTTCACTCTCCCATTAGTGATTTTTTACCAATAGTCATACAACCCATGGTCATTTTAAGTCCTTTCCTTGATCACTTGCATATATGTGCCTAGTCAAGGGAAGTCAGTGTCTTAAGTTGATCATCAAACATATTTTAACTTGTTGGATGAAGGGATATCTCATTTTCCTTCCTCCAACAAAGCAACTCTGATCACTTGCATATATGTGCCTAGTCAAGGGAAGTCCCATATCATCCATGAGTTTGGCAAGTTACCTGGAGTTAATTCAGTGTCTTAAGTTGATCATCAAACATATTTTAACTTGTTGTATGAAGGGATATCTCATTTTCCTTCCTCCAACAAAGCAACTCTTATTGACTACAACACATTTTCTTAGGAGTCTAATCTAGAGATTTTAGTACCTTGATCTCCACATTCCTCATGGGTGGATTTCCTTTCATTTGGAAATGGACTCATTATTGGTTCCTTTTGGTGTTTGACATCAACTCATTTATTCACACCAATAGGATCGTACTAGTACTTTGAGGCCCATTTTTCCTCAAAAATGGGTTGCCTCACATCTAGCAAAGTGACTAGATAGATTCTCTTATGTTCGGTGTGACTAGATAGATTCTCTTGTGTTCGAATTCAACTCCTTATCGCACAAGGAGAACCGTACTCCATGGTGGTAGTGTCCCAGGCCCAATTGAAGACCACGGACTTTGGTGGCTACTTTTCTTAGCTAAAATTGGAACTATCTACTTGGAAACTATGTTCATTCAACATGCCAATTCCAACCAAGTGTTGAACCCTATTGCAAATCATAGTGGATTCACTTTCCACACTTGGCATCATTAATCCATTGATTGTATCAAGTATTGGTAATAGTCATTAGTTTATTAGGTATTGATAATACTCATACATCAATTTACTTTAGCATGGCTCTCTCATTATAAGTCATTATTCACTTGATGTAGTTGTATGTAGCCTCCTCTATAAAGGCATGACCCACTTTTTATCTATGAATTGATTTAGACATGAACATGGGAATCCCCAACTCATGAAAGAAATATGTATACATAGCTTTTATTGTGGATGTAGTTGTTATCCTTACCCTTTCTCCAAATAGTTCACCCCCTCTCTTTGTTCTCCTCTAGCTTGAAAAGAACAAACCAATAATGCATTTTGACCATGTAGTATTATCCTACCCTCACACGTCAAGAGGCATCTCTTATAATATCATTTGGTCCAACATGAACTAATTGTTTTTTTGTCAAGGACACAATAATTAATAGACCAATGAGCTCTCCAATGCTACTATGGACATTGGAATCAACAATGACTTAATTATGAAATTTGGAAAGTATTAAGATTTGACATTCCTTTAATCGTAACGTATTGTCCCTAGCCTAATTAGCATTGATATTATTAAAAATTAAGAGGAAGTGAGCATTGTTAGCACTAGATTTGAGGGGTAGTGAGTGTTATCCTATGTAGGAATGTAAACGAAGGAGTTTGACACAAGTCATTTGTTATTCAGCTCAATTTTCATTGGTTTCTTGTATGTAGGATGAGACTTGATGTATTCAAGTTTTCTTACATCCTTTCTCAAGCCCAGGTGCATTCATGGAAGCTATAAAGCAAAAGCTAGAAATGGACTTTTGGAAGGATCTTTGAAATAATGTGTTGAGAGCCTTCTCGTGCCAATTTAATCATTTGGAGCTTGGAATGCTCGTGATCAAAAAGTTCCCTTGAAGAGGATGACCATTTGGAGGAGATATTTGGAGAACCACTTCTCCATAAGTAAACACTTGTTTTGTACTCTACTTTATTTATATAAGAATCTTCTTCTTGCTTCCCTCAAATTCTACTTGTTATTGTGATTATTGTTTAAACGTTCTTTATTTATGTTGATGAATTTGTCATTTCAAGTAATATTTGCAATAGCCGATATTGTTTAGAATGGTTTGCATCAAAGTCAGTTAAATTTGTAGGGAAATGAATGGTTGTTCATGTTGTTTGAATGTGTGCAAGTTCCACAAGGAAGTTTGATCCTTCCCCATGTTGTCCTTCCAACTTGAGCATACTAAAAGAACCAAATTGGATTTAGCTTCAAGTATTTCTCATTTTTCTTGTCCTTGTGAACACCTCATGTCTCCTTTCTTACTACTTGTGTTATTGGGAAGAGATACATATGGCCCGTTTTAAATCTTTGTCATTATAGAAACCAATCACTCTACAACAAGGGATGTTTGCCACTTAACATTTAAATCTTCCCTTATTAACAATGACCATTAAGACCTTACATTAATGACATTAATCACCACTAAGTCAGTATTACATTTTACACATTTTACACAAACATAAGTATCTCTCGTTTATGGCTTGATATATGATCTATGTATGTTTGTATAAAACGGCATTGCAATTTCATGTTTATATGATTGTAGATATTGCTCATTCAATAATATTCATGCACAAAGAAAAATAGATTAACTATTATAATGGGTCAGTAGAACATTGTAACCATGATATAATCTTAGTAAAAATAGATACTAATTAATATTGTAATGTGATTAATTAATATTGTAATGTGATTAGCTAGTTGGAGCAAATACAAATTTACCATGGTGTGTGAACTTTCAAATGTGACTTTGTTAAATTGGGAATTAGTTAACATACATGTTATACAACATAAGTTTCTCGAGGCCTAGATTTAGCCTTACTTATTTCCTTAAAATCTTGGAATTTTCTAAGGTTGAAAACTCAAGTTTTCCTAGTATCGTGACAATGTACCTTATAATCCAAAAAAAGCAAGCCCCCAAGATAAAATAAAATGGTATTTTGATGGCACATCGGCACTTTTTTAGAAAAGCTTAATACGACACAACATCACATTATTTGGCCTTTGTAAGTCATATGTGTACCCATTATATTTAAAGTGTTATAAGGATCTATAAAGTTGTTGCATCTAATATTCTATGCATATTATGGGATAATGGCTATTAGTCGTATCTTATTAAAACAAATTCTACATCACATGCTTAGCATTACTAGTGTGTGATCGTTGGGGCATCAACATTGAGTATCGTGATTCAAGCTCATAATTGTTTAGCAACATTACGTTTTGTATAATGGATGCAAAAGTGTGGTTATTAGTTCAATTGTTATTTATTTCCTTGAATGAACCCTGAAAAGGATTATTATCGATACACCATCCTACAACGAACAATATTTTAAAAAGAACTTGTCCTTTTAGCCTTAGTCATTACTCCATGAAGGCCTATGAGAAGGTTTTAAGCCTACATTAATGGCTAGAGTTGTCCATGTGCCCTAGCAT
Source organism: Picea engelmannii (assembly GCA_009831015.1). NCBI lineage: Eukaryota > Viridiplantae > Streptophyta > Pinopsida > Pinales > Pinaceae > Picea > Picea engelmannii. The sequence goes on from ML831250.1 coordinate 90,821, forward strand.
TGTCATGTGATATTTTTTTGTTGTTTCATTCATTACCTTGGCTCTATATGTCAAAGACTCCTAAAATATTAGTGTTTGTAACTATCTTCACCCAACACATAAGTTATTTTGGATCTTGACATGGTTGGGATAGCGCTCTTTAATGTAATTGTTGCTTAATGGTTGGTATATCCTCGTAGAGCACTTAAGATTGAATTAGTATAGGTATATGTGCTAGATTACTTATTATTTTGGGGGGTATTTAATAGAATTGAATGAGAATTATAATATTCATGGTGAAAGCTTAATTATTGGTGTGAAATTGCTTGTGTATATTAATGATTTCATGTTTAGAGTATTTTGTAAATACTCGGTTGAGTGCACATAGTGGTTAACTCACTACATTTTTAGATAAAAGACACTTCTCTTAGAGAAATGTTTGTTGTAATTGACTTTTCACATTTTGTCATCGCAATAAACCTAGTCTTGTTTCAAACACTCTAGTTTCCTTCTTGCTCAACATTACTTATTGTCATCACTAGAGGACCATTTTGCTTGCCTTTTGTTTTACTCATATTTATGGTATAGAGTATCAAACCCTTTTTGAAAACAAAGGATCCTTATTCATTTGTTTTCCGGGTCTTTCTTCTCTCATTTCATTCTTGTTGAATGTCATCATCATAGGTATTCTAGGAGATGTAGGGTTTTTTAACCTGAGAATTTTGGCCCAAATGACTCCAAGCCCCTTGTAAACATCTTTTTTGGTGGTTTGAAGGTCAACCCAATATTAATCAAGTTCAACCTTATCCTTGCACAAAACCAAGAATGATGAGCAAGAGATGGATGACAAAGAGTCTTCAAGTTCATCCCCAACATCCTATATATGGACTTGAAGCTCCCATTTCTACTCCATGTGTATAAAGCATTGTTACATTGCAACGATTTCCTCATCTTTACTATACATTAAGGTCACCCTGTGTCAAATTATAATTCACACACTTAGCCTATCCTTGTTTAAATTATCCTTCACACCCTACCGTGCTACATTTCTTTAAGGTCACACATAGATTTCAACCATGTCAAACAATTGGTGTCACCACTACTCTTTATCACTCTAGAGTCGGTGTCACAATTACCCTTCATCGTGCATGAGATCTTGTTGCAATTATCTCACCTATCCAATTGTTGCAATTATCTCACCCCAATGTAGGGATGATTCTCATTTAGAAAACAAATTGTCAACAAGCAACATATCAAACATATCCTATATAGAATTTTGTCAAAAAGAAACATATCAACCTTCTCACACCTTCTCACACATGCAAACAAAATTCCCACACTGACTACCCCAACACATGTAAACTAGACCTCATTGACTTTGAGTATCCATACCCAACCTTAGCATAGTGTTGGTCCTACTACATCATTGTATGGTATCTCTATTATGTTTAGCAGCTTCTAGATGCATTTGCCTACTACTTTGATGAAGCCCCCCAATATGGCAATGGTTTGAGGCTTACCACT